>UELU01141813.1:0-76484 GCA_900490025.1 Megastigmus dorsalis
GAGTTGGAGGTTCCTTTATGGGATATGCCTATGCTACCATGCGATCCCTCTTTCTTAGACCCATTATCAGATTCCGAGTTTGATTTATGGCCAGATTTTGAGGTTCCAGAGTGATGCGAACCGTCATGTGTTATGTGAAGATGACCTCCTTTTGTTCCTTCTCCAGATTCAGATTTTGATTCATCGTCAGACTTGGAGGTTCCTTTATGGGTTATGCCTATGCTACCTTGCGATCCCTTTTTCTTAGATTCATTTTCAGATCCAGACTGTGAATCACGACCAGACTTTCCGGATCTGCCCTGGTTTGATCCACCAAGTGATATACCTATTCCACCGTTCAAACCGGAGTGTTGCGATCCACTATTGATTTTTCCCCGACCACCAAGCAATCCGCCTTCATTTGATTCTTTTCCAGATCCAGACTTTGAATCACTACCAGACTTTCCGGATCTACCCTGGTTTGATCCACCAAGTGATATACCGATCCCACCGTTCAAACCCCCTTTATTAGACCCCTTACCAGTTCCTTTGCCAGATTCCAATTTTGATTCATCGTCAAACTTGGAGGTTCCTTTATGGGATATGCCTATGCTACCATGCGATCCCTCTTTCTTAGACCCATTTTCAGATTCCGAGTGTGATTTATGGCCAGATTTTGAGGATCCTGCTTGATTTGATCCACCAAGTGATATATCTATTCCGCCGTTCAAACCGGAGTGTTGCGATCCACTACCAATTTTTCCCATACCACCAAGCAATCCACCTTCATTTGACTCTTTTCCAGATCCAGACTGTGAATCAAGTCCAGACTTTTTGGATCTGCCCTGGTTTGATCCACCAAGTGATATACCGATTCCGCCGTTCAAAGCTCCTTCGTTTGACCCTTTTTGTACTCTATTTCCGGATCCGTGGGATATGTCTAAATGACCCTGTGGCCCATTACCAGATATACTCAATCCTCCTTGCAATTCTCCTTTGTGAGATTCGTGTTCAGATTTCTGGGAATCTGGGCTAGTCTTTAAGCTTCTCCGACTATGATGATGAAGTGGCAGCCCAGATCCACCTAGAGATATATCAATTCCTCCACCCAATTGTCCTGATCCTGCATGATTCCGTACTCCGTGAGGTAAATCACTTAAAGAGTAGCCCCGTGTATCCTCGGTACCTGTAGAGCCATCTAGTGATAAATCTAAATCACCTCCCAATAAGCCGTTAGATTTCGAGCTTTGTAATTTGTCTTGCGAGGATGAGCTCGTAGATCCACCAGAGCTACTGCTTGAACCACTTTTACCTGAATTACGAGAACCTCCTAATGATATATCAATACCGCCATCCAGTCCTCCAAGTGATGCGTGATGCGGTATGGAATCCCTAATTCCGTTTGTTATACCTTTTATGTTACCGTTTACACCGGATACTATGCCGCCGATACCGTCATTGACACCGCGAAGGAGATCTCCTATAAGATGGCCACCTGAACCTCCGCGACTTGAAGAGCCATCTAATGATGTATCTAAGCCTCCTCCGAGACCTCCATTAGATCCATGCTCACGCGTTTTGCCGTTAGATGTCGAGCTTTGTGATTTGTCTTGCGAGGATGAACTCGTAGATTCAGAGCTGCTACTTGTACCACTTTTACCTGAGTTACGAGAACCTCCTAATGATATATTAATACCACCATCCAGTCCTCCAAGTGATCCGGGATGCGGTATGGAATCCCTAATTCCGTTTGTTATACCTTTTATGTTACCGTTTACACCGGATACTATGCCGCCGATACCGTCTTTGACACCGCGAAGGAGATCTCCTATAAGATGGCCGTCTGAACCTCCGCGACTTGAAGAGCCATCTAATGATGTATCTAAGCCTCCTCCGAGACCTCCATTAGATCCACGCTCACGCGTTTTGCCGTTAGATGTCGAGCTTTGTGATTTGTCTTGCGAGGATGAACTCGTAGATCCTCCAGAGCTGCTGCTTGAACCACTTTTACCTGAATTACGAGAACCTCCTAATGATATATCAATACCACCACCCAGTCCTCCAAGTGATCCGGGATGCGGTATGGAATCCCTAATTCCCTTTGTTATACCTTTTATGTTACCGTTTACATCTGATACTATGCCGCCGATACCGTCTTTGACACCGCGAAGGAGATCTCCTATAAGATGGCCGCCTGAACCTCCGCTACTTGAAGAGCCATCTAATGATGTATCTAAACTTCCTCCGAGTCCTCCATTAGATCCATGCTCACGTGATTTGCCGTTAGATCCCGAGCTTTGTGATTTGTCTTGCGAGGATGATCTCGTAGATCCACTAGAGCTGCTACTTGAACCAGTTTTACCTGAATTACGAGAACCTCCTAATGATATATCAGTATCACCATCTAGTCCTCCAAGTGATCCGTGATGGTTAGGTATAGAATCCCCAATTCCCTTTGTTATACCTTTTATGTTACCGTTTACATCCGATACTATGCCGCCGATACCGTCTTTTACACCGTGAAACAGATCTCCTATAAGGTTGCCGCCTGAACCTCCGCTACTCGAAGAGCCATCTAGTGATAAATCTAAACTTCCTCCGAGACCCCCATTAGATCTATGTTTATGCGATTTGTCATTGGAATTTATTGATCCTGTATTTTGTGTTTCCACTTGTGTGGATGAACTCTTAGTTCCACCGGAGCTGCTACTTGAACCACCTGCATCTGAATTACGAGAAACACTTTGAGATATATCTATACCTTCTCCGAGTCCTCCTCGGGACCCTTGCTTATTTGATCCGTTGGGAGATACGACTCCCGCAATTCCATTTTTTACATTAGATATTACTCCATTAATACGATCTGTAACACCCTGCAGTAAACCACTGAAGGAGTGACCGCGAGAGCCTCCGCTACTTGAATCACCTAGTGATACGTCGATCCCTCCATCTAGTCCTCCATGAGATTTTCCATTCGAATTAGTTGAACCAGAATTTGAAGATCGATCACTTGATAACAACCCCTTAATGCCACTAGATGCACTTGTTAATTTATCTGATCCCCTACCATTAGCAGAGCCACCTAGTGATATATCGATTCCACCTCCTAGTCCTCCTTGGGATCTGCCATTTGTATTCTTCGATTCCGAATCGCTAGAATCATCATGTGATAAAGATTCGTGAATTCCGTTAACTAAACCCTTTAAGTTGCCATTAACATCGGATGCTGCACCATCAATTCCGTTTGTGACGCCGTGCAGAAGATCACTTAGGGAGTAGTGTTTTGATCCATCGGCATTTGAAGAACCACCTAGTGATATTTCGATTCCTCCTTGTGGTTCCCCTCTAGATTTGCCATTGGAATTTGAATCCCAACTAGAGGACCCGTCATTAGATAAAGACTTCTTAGTTGAATCTGTCCCATCAGCTGAACCTTGAGAGTCGCTTGATCCTCCGCCAGAGCCACCGATCGAAAAATCGAAATTTCCTCCTAGTCCTCCGCCGGATCCATATCTATTTTTTCTACGTCCGTATTGTGATGAGCCTCCATCGTATGTTCCATCGTATGATCCATCGACACCTGATTGAGAATCTCCACCACCGAGAGATATGTCAATATCGCTACCAAGGTTAAATCCTCCTGAACTAGCAATGTATGTCACGCAGAGTATAAACAACGTGGACTTAGCGATCATGGTACTGCCTGAAAATTTTATTATTGGTTGCCTTGTTAGTTACTTATAAATTACTATCGTTCTACCTATCAGAGATGACCAAATACATGTTATATATAAGTGCGCTTTTAAATTCGTGTGCCAATTGCAATTAGATACAGTTCGGTATAATTATTATGTCACTAAATTAATAGAATTCATGAAAGAAAAATAATGTTACTTAAAAATTTTAATTGATTTGCGTTATAAAGAAATTAAGCATGACATAAAAATAGACAATGATAGTTTAGAATTTTTAAATAATTTTTATACAAATGAAGACTCTTTTATAAAAATAATGTTTTCGCAAATGACTATGTTATTATTAATTAAATAAATGGGTATATTATGTTATATGCCACACTGTAAATATAATACCTTTTAAATAAAATGTTAAAAGATATAGTTACATAATATGCAAATTCTTAATCCAACATATAGAACAGTGATGAATATATAATTCAATTATTTTTCAATTTTTTTAATTCACTCTATATAAAATGCAATTTGTTCTTTACTTCTTATACCAGTTGGAATTTTTAATAACAATTTTCTGCTAAGTGGCTACTTTACCATTAATTTTTTTCAAATGCGGTACGCTTACTTATCGTACATTGCCGCGGAAAAATATTATTTCATTGTATTTATAGGTCAATGCACATTTCTATGTGCAAATAAAATATTGATAAACATTGTATCACTTTACGTTATCATTTTTCTTTTATGGTTTTTCATTAAGCATTCTATTTCGAATGATTTAGAATTAGTGTATCCACACAAGTATCTAGTTTATGTACATATTGATGAATATTTTGACCGATTTATTACTTCCGCATGTTATCCAGTTCATAAGGAAGATTCATTGACTAGACTTTGAAACGTTATTTTATTACTCTCATTTAGCTGTTGCTGGACAATGCATTGCAGCAATTAAAATTTTCGGGAAATAGAATTTTCCTTTATAATGAGGAAAACTTTCTTAGATGATTGTATATATTTGAAGGTGGTAAAACGATTCAATCGAACAGTGTTCATTTCACCACCTGCAAAGAATTTTCCTTTGTTGCTTTTAAAGTATTAATTTCCTCTGGTACTTTTCGGTCGCACGAGCCGGCGACCGTATCGAAACTTTAACCATTGAAGAAAATGAAAGTAAATCAGATGATACGAAATGTTATAACTTTTGAAAATTCATCTTTATTTGAATTTTACACATACCTTTATAATGCAGTATACTAAGTATTGCAAAAAAAATTATTAGTACAAAATTTCCTATACTCTCAATTTAAAAGTAGCCGTAAATTTTAATTATTAGATATTCAAGAAAATGGGAATGAAATATTTATTTCTCCCTTAAAAATATATTCAGTGGAATTTAAAGCAATAATCTTAGCAAACCTCACAAAAGTTAATCAGATTTGTAACGTATTACTGCAGAAATGCTAAAGTTTCATTGAAAACTAAAAGGTCAGAGCAGTACATTAGCTTCGGTGTAAGCGCAGCCTTAATCTCGAATCTCATACCTCATATCGTCCGAGCGGAGGCTACATTATACAGCCAGTAACGATGATGACCTGTGAGTTGCTCTCTGAGATGTTCACTTCCGCCAGTGAAAGGTAGACGAGGCTTGCACACATTCACACACACACAAATGTAGCCTAGATATATACATGTATATATCAGCTTATCGGAATTTCTTTCACTTTCGAGCTTGTGTATTGGTGAGGCGCACAGGTGGCGATCTTGGGCGTTTGTATACGTATACACGGGGAGTCACGTAAATGGCGAATCTTCGCTTATGAGAGCGATTCTCAAGCTTGAGTCTGTGAGATGTACTTAAGCGCACCCTACTGCAGTGCGTATCTGCAAAATTGCAAAGAACTAAGAAGTAAAAGTATTGAACTTTTTGTTTCAATCGTACCGATGAAGATAAAGTCGTGAAAGCTACACATATTGTTTTTTAGATTATTGCAATACTGCAAATATCTTTTCTTAATCGTGATTAACTTATAAGGTATTGAAATCTCGTATTACGAAGATATAATTTCTAGCAGTATAATTTGTACACTGAAATTAGAGGGTGAATATGGATAAGAACCCTTTATATATTTAATGTTATTTCTAATATACGGACATTGTACGGGACGTGCAAAATTTCAAAATTTTTTTTATCATTGGTTTAATGCACTTTTTATTACATTTTCACACAGCAGCTAGTCTGGTTATCATATATTGAGACAGTATCCCTACAATTACAGTATCGCGTATATGTTACTTTACATACTTGCATTCTGTTACTTTTATGAGTGTTATGCGCAGTTGACCAATTTACTCTTGTATCCGAGTAGGTCCCGATCTTCCCTGCACATACAGCAAAATCGAATTAGATTTGTATATTCATAAAAAGCGAGTATTATATAATCTAATAAATAGTACATTTTACTACAGTCGCTTAAGGAAAAAGGTATGCACTACGTATGAATAAATTTCCTAAAGGTATCGCTAAAATAATTATTTTAACAATATTGAAATGTAATAGTTAGGAAAATCAATCAGCTTATCAAAATAATTGGCACAAAAAATCTTAGTTTTTGAATAGACCAAGATGGGATGGCTGATCATCTATCGAGCGCAACAAGGACTTCCAATATTGACAATATGAAAATCGTACAAAGAAAAAAAAAATATATACGGAAAAAAATTATCGCTCGAAACGGCGAATCGAAGTCGTCTCATTAGCAAATATAATTTTTAAGCTAGCAATTATAACGTTTGCTTTAGCGATACAATATGTTACGGAATGTAGTTTCGTTGTTTTTTTTCCGCTTCAGGTATATTTATTAGGTTCGATTAGGGGACAGTTAATTAGTTGATCCAACTAATTAACTCGGTATCAATTGCCTCTCGAGATTCCGTTGGTCGGGTAAAGCTTATTCGTTCGTCCGAGGACACGCGGAAAACTGCACAGACGGGGGTTGAGCGATTAGCGGCACGGAGAAAGTGCGAGCGCGTCAAGAAGCGAATGGGATAAGTGCAAATCGATTCGGCTCTTTCAGCACGCACTCGACGAGCTCTCGTCCCATATGTCCGTGTGAAATACACACGCGCGTGCATCGGTGCACGTGCACATCGAAAGTATCCTCTCTCGCGCGCATACGTCATTTGCGGAATATTACGACTGGTCTTTCTTCGATTTGGATTCATCGGTTCGGCTTCGCGCGGAATTTTCGAGAAACAATGTTTATTTTATATTCGTGTACGTGTAATTATATATTTATACTACCTTTTTGTACTCATTTTTTTTATAAACATTGATTATAACTTAATTCGATGGAATCACGGGAAAATATATCGTGTAAAGTTTAATTGCTTTGCAGCCTACAACTTGATCTCTCCTGTAACAGATAGGCAATTTGGGTCTGATAAAAAATTAGTATTATTGAAATACTAGGTTAATAACGCGCTGCGTTCGAGCTAACAACACCAAGCGAAATATAGATAATCTCTTTCGAGGAAAGATGAAAATATTATGTGGCTTAAATGTTGCTTCTAACCGCAATCATTCCTTATTATATAAGTATCGCATAGAAAGGCTGTATATATACTCTGATGATTTACTAAAACAGCATAAGAGCCCATTACGAGTTACAGAATAAGTTCTATGCTTTAATGAGAAATGCGGCAACGGCATAATTCTTGTGTACGCGAAAATACGAACAACTAATAGATAAATAAATAAATAGGATACATCGAGCGTCGGTGGGCAGTAAAAAAAACTACTCGACGATTCGCGTTTATATCTGGAACTCGAGCGCTGAGGAGCGAACAAAACAACAATTCTCTACAGACCCAATTTCTAGGTGTATTATTACAAGAGAAAGGCTACATTTAAGGCCTTGAAAATCCGTTGTCTTATCTGCCTCGGAAATAGTAACTTACTTCCACTGGTCTCGTTCTCTCAGATTGTCAGGCCCGATTGAGAGCTTTTATTGCGGCTCTTTAATGCCAAACGGTGTATAATCTATTGTGATCCAAAAGTGCCGCCATGACTTTCTACAAGGTAAGGGGATAATGTTTACTTTTGAGCTCGACTCTATACTATTTCGACATTCTTTGTTTTCGTACAAGTGTTGTTAAGAGATATGGAGCGTTCGATTACTTTAATCCCTCTGCTAATCTTTTTAATAAATGTACACAATATACATGATAAAAAAATATTATTTGCATCAGTAAATTTGGGTGGATATACATATTTATTTTACATAATTTGTGGATCGAGCGCTAAAATAGCTTATTTGAAGTTGTAATAAAGATGGTATAACACAGTAATTAGATAAATTAAAGGAAAAAGTTTAAAATGATAGCTTACTTGGAAGGTAATTATATTGGCTTAACCATTTTTTGCTTATCGTATATTTAATTTAGCGTTGGGCACTTGTTGATAAGAGAACGTTTCCGAGCACAATCTCGTCGTGCTCCAGGAATATTCGTCTAAATTAGTACGCGAATATGTATTAATTAGTTTTTCTCACGTGACTTTAAACTTCATTTATCAATGGAGTGTTTTATAATACTTGCGTCACTGTGATTTAATATTTATATATGATTGCTGCTTGGCAGCACTGACCTTCTTTTTAAAGCGCAATTTTTTAATACACAATATTTCCGGTTTTAGATAAAAAAAAACTTATGAATAAATAATAAATCTTGCAATAAACACGGAGATTAACAAAACTATTATTCAAAAGTTATTAATTTAACTTTTTAATTAATTGCGTACTTTAAAAACAAATATAAGTAGGAAAATGAACCCTAAAACGATTTAAAATCAGTGTCTTGAATCACTCTGTCTCTACTTCCATACTAAGGGAACAAAACTCCGCCTCTGTATGTATAAAGGGCGTTAATATTTCTTCAAACTCAAAGTCTATCATACTCTCAGGAACAGCCCAGGTTTCTCATCCTCCTTCATCTCCAATTGATTCCAATTACCCCCAATTCAAAAAAATAATTATTTTACCCCAGGGATTGTCATTCGGCACCTCAATAGCGAATCTCTCAAATTTCCATCAAGACTGTACAACCAAAAGCAACTTAGCAACCACTCGGCAAGCCGAGCGTTTTCATCTCTCCCACAGCCACCGACGCAAGGAGAAGCACTGCATCAGAGATCACCGAGTCGATGTATATATAGCGGAGTTGCGGACTCTCGGGTGTGTTGCTGCCGTGGGAAAAAGCGCGTCTCCGAGTGCAATTTTAGCACACAAATTTAGCAGCGCGAGGAGGAATGTTGTGTGTACCGTAAAAGCGAGAGCGGACGATTCGATTGTTTCACGAGGACGTGCTAGCGCATTACTTTTGAATCGCGGTAAAAGTGCGTTTAATATGGTCATTTGCGCCGAGGCGCGATCTGCGCCCGTTTCCTTATGGCTTAAGTGGAAACCGTGCAATGCTTTTGAGAGGGGCTTTTTTTCGCTTTCGCTTTTATGCATCTTTCGCGCGTATAAAATGGATTGTTTCGTCTTTAATTGGACGATAGATGATGGCGCGCGTTGTTTACGCGAAGTGAGAATCTGTAACGGTCTGCGATTAGCGAAGAGGATCGTATTTGCAAGACTCTTTCGTTGTTCTCTGTGAAAAAAGCTTTATGACTTAGAAAACTGCTGTCTATACTATCGAATGGCATAAAAAGTTGGTTTTGTTTGAGATATGTATTGTTTTTGTATTGCAATGAAAGTAAGGTAAGTCGTGATTTAGTGTATGGATATACCGTTCGCATTTAAATGTATATATATATGGAATACAATTGCAAATTGATTTTGAAGGTTTTGCGCGTTTAAACACGCGTCTACACGAAAATTTATTAATTCTTCAATATCGAATTTATATACACTTGATGTTTAATCAATAAATTTAATGAAATTATTTACATAAAAACCTAATCAGAAATAAATTTAACGAAATTATTTACATTAAATACTAATCAGAAATAAATTTCTGGATTAAAAACTAGTTCTTTGTCGGTTTACAATCAGTGAATAATAATTAATGAAAGAAAATAAAAGTGATATACAGCGATTATTTATTTTGTTTATTATTATCATATTTGATTTACAATGAAATTTCTTCTTAATTCCAGGGATAATTTTATCCTACCCAACCACATTCCTTGCACGTTTTAAAAAAATAATTTGATCAACTTCCTGATCGCTTTTACATTAGAGCTTAACAATTGGAAATAATAACTTTTGAACGACTTCAATTAAACATGATGACTTGGCTTGAATTACATTACGAGCGAGCATCGCATAACTAAAAATAAAACTTTTAACGTGTACAGTGCTCATTAATTACCAGATTTCTGCACCGCGATTGCGCATTATATATAATTTCGTTCGTATATAAAAGTCTAGGTCTACGGTGCCATCTAAGGTTGAGATGTACATATATATATATGTTCCCAACTCCAAAAGAGTTTTAGCTACTCGCGTCGTTGCGTAAATTCAGCGCCGACGCAACGCGTCTTTAATTACATTTGAAAAAATATCCGCAGTTAACCGGGTACATCTCATCTCTCGAGCTGATGGTCATTGCAGCCAGAGCCACCGGTATAATTTATGTATTTATTTCGACGAATGTACTTTCCGCTAAGGCTCGCGCTTTTTCGTTACGGCCGCCGCGTCGGTGAAATAATAGGCTTAACGTCGATCGATTAAACTTTTTATCCCGCGCCACAGGAGCACATTGTGTGTGATTGCGTAACAAACCGAAATCGAAGATTGCACTTTCTTTGTATAAAAAAGCTTAATTAATACGGTTGCAGCGATTGCGCAACGGTTAAGTGCACTTGTTTCGTGCGTTACGTCGGGATCGAGTAATAAATAATAATGTAGAAAATAATCGTTTATTCAAAGTCCTGTGACTAAGTCAATGTTTTCAAGGTATTCCGGTGTCGGGGCAAAAACATCATTATGTCGAACGAGGTTTTTTCTTTTTGTTCTTTTTGTCGAGCCGGCTATTTGTATTGCAGGAAGTAAGCTATAATTAGCAATGCTCGAGAGTTAAATACAAATATTGATTATTCGAAATGATGAAAGAGTTGGGTCAGGTTAATAAAACATGACGATTCGTAAGTTCGTTTCCGGTTTCTTCGTTAAATCTGCATTCATTTTGCATGCACTATCGGTCAATCGCAACAGTTATTCCCTTTAACTTTTCGATATCCAGACGAAACAAAAGAAAATTTCCTAAAATCATTTTCTAAACAACACCAGCTTCAGGTTTCCTTCGCTCACCTAGATATTACATATGTACATCGTGCTCAGAGAAGTGAAGAAAAGAAGAAGAAAAAACTGCACCTGCATCATCGACGCGCTCTTCTCATTCTCCGGCCAATAGCTTTCCACGAGTCATGCGGACTTGCCTCGTAATAATTGTCTAAGCCGGGGATAGAGTAAAAGAAGAAAAAACGAAATGAAATCGGACAAGACCGGCAACCGAAGAAGAAGCACCAGCAGTGTATAAACGTGTCGCGCGCGCGCGTTCACCTCTCGCGTATTATATGTACGCGCAGCGGCCTGTGTTGCACACTTTCGTAATTCCTAATGGTCGGAATTTCAGCCTCAACAGCCGCCAGCCAGTCGATTTATACGACGTGCATTCGTATTGGCGATGCGCACACGGCTGCAGTGCACGCAACTACATGGACAAACAGCGTGTGTGTGTTTGCGTAATATTTTCTGGCCCGCATCCATGCGCGATCCGCACCGACAGTCCAGTGCCTGGCGCTGCACCGATCCGCGATCGCCTATCTATGCAAATCGTTGAACAAAGAAGGTAATGCAAATATCCCCCTCGCGTCGGTGTTCGTCTGTTCTTTTTTTGTTTCTTTTCTGCAACGATTGGCTTTGGGAGTGCAGTTGCACCGAGATAGCTCGTTTAAGTTGATTCGAATCGTCGCTCGACCGAGGTGATGAGTGGCGGCGGCTTGGTTTCGAAAAGTTTTCTAGTTTCTTATTCTGACGGTGTGCGCGGTACAATAGTCGATGAACTTGGGGCGATTTCGAGGTATTGTCGGATAGTTCTTTATTTTTTTTTTTTTTATCTTTTTTTTCGTCGTAGCGGAGGAAAACGTGCGCTTTCGAAAGAATTAATGGTGACGCAAAGATCGAAGGATAGTCGTTTTGAATAGTGTGCTCGGAACTTCTGTTTGGTAATGACTTTCGGTAAAAATGCTTTGAACGTGCAGTAGAAATATTTTTGTTTGTTTGTTTTTTTTTATCAAATATTTAGTTAAATTTTACACAAAGGGCCGTGTAAAAAAATTTTGTCTGTTTATTTAAATTAGTATAATGTACTATAATGAAGTTTTTTAAATTGACATTTAAACGGTGAATAATGACCTCACGTGGTCAAAATGATAACAAAATGAACGAAATAGCGAATTATAAACATATATAGTAATTTAAAGACTCTTAAACTATTTTTACATGTTATCTATGTTACGAGATTAATGAATTAATAGTACAGAAAGATGCTAATAAAATATCTGTAATCCTGTGAGAAAATTTCATCTTAATTCTTAATTCCTGACATGTATTCACTGTATTGAAATTTGCATTGAGTATTATGTTTTTTAAGTATTTTTGGGATTAATTTTTAACTACGGATAATGGAAATATTTTAAGTTCTTTCGAGAAAACAAAGTTACGCTGCTTCTAAAAAACCTTTTTGTACAACAGACTCGTGTAACTACTGGTAACGTTATTAGCACAATTATCTGGCATCGAATTGCGCAGAAAGTAAAAGCACATTTCTTAATCTTTTTATATTTTCGGCAATATCAATACGAAAGTATCGAAAAGCTGTAACGAGCTACACCTTTAAGGCAACATAAGCCTATATATATACAAACATTCAAACGATATTCATCGGTATACTAACAATAACCCACCTTTTTCTCGCTCACATAGCGATAAAGTAATGGCGCACGGAACTTTCGCCCCCCCCCCCCTCTTTTTTTATATTAAACCCACGCGATCGTCTCGAAAAAAAAGACACACCAGCCAACAACGAAAAGCTCGCACATATAACGAGTGCATAAAGTCGCGAGATGAAAACGCAGGACTGCTGGTTTTTGTGTCCTCTCGTGCGCTCGCGAGAGGGAGAGAGATATATATATATAGAGAAGCGTCGGAAAGATGTAAAACACTTTCGCCGCAGATATTTAAATTGGAACCGGCCTATAGGCCTATACGTATACGTTTTCGATCACACGCACACGCTCTCTGGGTAAATGTTATTTTGCTGGTTGAGTCCGGTGTATATACGGTGCGCGCAGGGCTACTTTCACTATATACGGCCGAGGATGAGGACAACTTTTTCGTGTTTCGCCGATGCCGCGATGGCACCGAAGGTTTCTTCTCTCTCCGAGTCGCTTCCGCCATATCCGATGACAGCTTGTGTTCACGTGGCGCCGAGACTCTTGCTTGTCGTTTTTCTCTTTTTTTTCTCTTCTTTCTTCCTATTTTTGTTAGTATACTTCTATTGGCTGTATATACTCGATCTTGTGTTTATGTTGACTTTCTTCGGTTTGGCTCATTATGCAAGTACGAGGGAAAAATCATAACGGCCGCTATAAAAGTGGTTTATCGGGCTTAGAAACTACGAGGAGGCGATTTTTTTTTTACATTTTCGAGCTTTGCTGGATTGAATGAATCAACGTCGTTTCTCATGCTGAAGGTTTTTTGATTATTTATTATGTTAAATTTCTCCCTTTCTAAGATTTTATTTTTTGCTATATTGTTATATAGTTTTCTTGTTCCATTGAAAACAAGGTATATAAGTAGGTAATTTTAATGTTTTCCCGTATAGATTTTCCGGTAAAAAAAAACATTACTTTCGTCTAAATTTATTTTGACAATTTAACACGCATAAAACTAAAATATAACTTTTTATGCGCGATCGATTATTTGTTTTCCGTGACAAATAAATAAAGCTTTACATTTAAGTGACATTTAGTACGACCCTATTATCGGCAGTATCTTTATTATTACTGACTTTAACAAACATTGCAAACATGTTTCACAGTTTTTATTGTTAATATGTTTATATTAACTATTTCCTATTGCTTCTATCGAACGTACGAAGTTTTAAATTGTTATCAATATACACAGTTCTTACGCAAGTGATAATTTTGCAGTTCTGCGCGTATATCATAAAAAAGTTAAAACAGCGAATGCCACTGAAATATAAGTAGCGAATTTATCAGTTGCGTAAATACGACACTGAATTTTCTATTGATAAATATTAATGACACATAGTTGGCGGAAGTGTATTTATAAACAAATTCTGTACAACGTCGCAGTAAGGAATGTCTGCAGTTCAACATTAGCATAGACATTTCGTACCAATATCTAAATTCATCAAGTGGAATAAATTTTCAGTTTTATATGCTAATTCATTTAAATATATAGTCAGTGACACTCAAGAATTTCAAGTTTACGAATCCATTCAATAAGTGTTGCATCTTTTTATTTCACTTCAGTAGTTACCGAATATTTTAATGTTGGGCATGTTTTTGAAAATCCGCTGTTTTATGGTAATAGTTTCCCGTAACCTGATCAATGAACATAAACATATTGACTTTTGAGATTCTATTGAAATACAATTATTCTTATTAAATTTATAACTGATCTGAAGTGAATAGTGCAATTATTAATTTTATTCGGGAACAAAAATATAACTTGTCATTCAATGATCTTTCTGAGGTATCCATAGATTGTGACAACTGTAATTAGAATCTTGAGGTAAGATCTGAGTCATTACTTTCACGAAACTTTATTATTTTTAATAAAATCAAAATCTTCATAAGTTCCTGCTTGTAGACAAGAAATATTTAAAAATTTATACTGCCACGGAAGTTAATGGATAATTTAATTTTATGAACTGAACTATACATTCTTTTTAGTCGAGACAAATTTCACTTTGAATTAAATGAGTTTCCACACTTGTTATGATATGTAACATTTAATAGTCGCCTTCTGTAAAATACAATCGATCATATTCTAGTTAATGCAGACACTAAAATAATGATTTTTTTTTAAGATAATTATATACTTATTATATTAATTGACAATACCGATTAAACTAAGAATAATTTTTTTTTAATTTTTAAACAATGATTTTACTGAATCAAATACTTTTTTCTATTGGAATCGTACGGGTCAGCAACTTTCTAAAACACTAAATGAAAGATTGATTGCAATATTGCGTAATTTTTTAAAACGTTTTAAATTTTATTTGACATAATGTGAGCATCAATTTAGTACAGAACTGACGAAACTGCTCGATTTTAACACTTGCGTAATATTATAGAAATGTACAATATGTACCTATTGTATCGATCTACGGCCATTATCTAAAATTTTATTCAATTTCGCAGAATAACGAAGGCTATTGTGGCATTTAGAAACATTAAATTCAAATACCTAATTCTTATTTCTCATAAGTCAATTTTATCGACGAAGTACAAATTGGTTAATTATTTAATATAATTTAATTCATAAAGGATTTTTAAACAAAATTATTTAAATAATTTTAGGCAAGTAATTAAGCCAATATTTCTGCATTAGCATAAGTAATAAAGGAAAATTTAAATTCTTGCCAACTTGTTTTATTTATTTCATTTGGGTTTTTAAAGTTTTTAATTTAACTCGTTGTAATCGCCTAATGTTCATGAGCCGATAAATTTTAAATATACATTGTCAACAAATTATCGAAACGAGGAAAAAAAAAGGGAAAACACATAAGGAAAATGTATAAGTGACTGCGACAAAGGCGGCGATGCACTTGGAATTTATGAAGATACATAAACAGTAGATGTAACTGCTAGCGTGTATAATTAAGTGATAGAATGAAGACAATAATTATACTCGTCGGACGGACACGTGTTAAACAGGTTGAAATGCATTTATACTTGGTGATATGCTCGATGAACTCGCATTTTACTGGTGTATCACGCGGAAGCGGAATTGAATCGCAAGCTTTTTCTTTTTTAGTCTCGCCATTGTTTTCGATCATTATTTTTTACACGCTTCCAAGTGGGAAAAACCGCGCGCTCTCAAGTGGGAAAATCTTTATAAAAATGCGGTATTGCTATGGATTTTAAAATACACGAAGTTTCTTCTCTATACAATGAAATAACGGTAAGACACTTTTATAGAAAGGAACAATAAATAAAAATAGTTTCACGCATCTATGAAGAAATTTATTTTCATACAGTTTAAATATTTTATATCGATCACAATATTTGTCTGACTATACAGGAATTTGGTTGGAAGTACTTTGGTAATATGTTATGATTATAAGAGTGTATAATATCAGAATTTACATAATCGTGTAATAGATCATGCTATTTTAAACAAGGTAAGTACTTAATCAAATTCGAACGTTAGAAAGTTCAACATGTTCTACAATGCTTAACAATAAACTAGTAACAATGATTTTATTGCAGCAACTACATTAATTTGAAATAAGGTTTTTAGGATTTTTAGAAAATCCTTAGTCAATAGTTTCATAAAGCTAAGAATTATCAATCTTTTCCAAAGCCACTAAAAATTCTGTACAAGCATCAAAGGCAGGCAATAATGTCTGGGTATATGAAAAAAAAAAAAAAAAAGTAATAAATCACGCTTTGCTCGTATGATTTCCGATAATACAGTAGAGCTTAAAAAATGGTGGGAATTCCAATGATCTATAAGCTAGTCGCGAAAAATCTCGTACGGCACCACAGATATATAACACTCAAGAAACTCGATAATCAGCAACTGGTTTTATTTGAAAACAATCATAATCGTATAACTTAAAATCACTCGTCAGCAATATAGGCCTCACTATATAACAACATGTTAACAATCTCTTTTCAAAGTCAAGCGATCCCAGTCGCTAAGATGATAAGCCGATCACTGTTTCTCTCCGTCGGACAGATCGTCACCCTGATCCTGCACACTTCCATTCGGGAACAGATCCTCCAAGACGCTCATCTCCTCCTCGTCGACGACCGAGTCGATCAGTTCCTCCTCCGTCAAATCCCTCCTGATGATGCATCCCGAGACGTTCGGCAGATTGCCGTTCTTGCAGCTCTTGACCCAGCCTTTCCAGTGCTTGAAACCCTCCTTGGCAAAAATGATCTTGGCGCAGGCGATGTCGTCCTGTATGTCGTCGTTCAGGAAGTCATTGCAATTCTTGTTGCATACGCCACCGGGTCGGAAGGCGTTGCACCACTTGTCGCTGCTGATCTGGAAGATGCCGTACGAGTAGCTGGCCTTGTGCCCTGGACCTGTCTTCTTCGCGGTATTGAAGTCACCGTCGTTCTTCATGATGCAGACGTAGTTGCTGATGAACGTGCGCTCGATGCCGGCGCGTACCAGCTCCTTGGCTGCGTCGCATTGGGCGATGATGCGTGCCGAGGCTGGCTGGTAAGGGATCAGGATGCAGGATAGAGCTGTCAGTAGCAGCAACCTCGTCGTGGCCATGGCCATTTTGCTGTTGAATTACTTTCATTAGTCTACGGGTCGAGTTGTGATGATTTTTGCATGAAGTAAGAGTGAATGCGATATCATTTATGGGCTGAGCGAGAAGTGAAGTTTTGCATGATGTTTTGATCGTTTGTATTTTTAATGTACAAGACCCGAAATATCGATTTTTAATACTTGTTCGACTGTTTCAGGAAAGTGAACTTCCTTGCACGGTATAACAACAGTTCTGCGAAGAAATTATTTGTTGATACATTGCTTATTGAGCTTACGGAGGATTTTGTTGATTTAGGTGGCTTTTCTTTGAAGATAACAACAAGATAAACGCATATTTTAATTTTTTTTTATATCTTATGTCTTGGAAATAATTAGATTGCAGGTATATCGAAGTAAGTAAATTACGTTTTTGTTTTTCATCAATTGCAAATAAAATAGAAAGATGTTGCGCGAGACACGAAACTTAATTTATACTCTAGCTTGTATAATCATTCTAATTAAAATACGTGGAATATTTGGAACATGTATTAGGAAGAATTCCCAATAGCCAATTAATATTATCGCATTTTGTGTGTTTTACACGTAGTAGGAAATTATATATTAAACGTTTGCTTATCTATCTTACTTCCAAATAATAATTGACTAAATTTTCATATCATTAAAAACCAAATCTTTTTCCTTTCCGTTTATTAATTTTTCGATGTGAAATGCTTTAATTGCAGCACTAAAGTTTCTATTGTAATCTTTTATTGAGAATATGTAACATGAGGAAACATGATGTACAACATTAAAATGATCCCTATCTAATTATTTACTATCGCGCTGCTATCATTGTAAAGCATCTAATCTTAAATGTTGTTAAGATACTATCTTGTTCTACTGGGAATCCCCTTGCACATCGATTTACATTCTTAACTGCGTCATTTGCATATCTATTATTGTAATCTGCTTATTTAGTAATTGATGACTAGTTACATTTCATCATGATTTATTTAAATGGTTTTACGAATATTAATTATTTCACTTTCGAATGCAATGCAAAAGCAATAAGATAACAGTATAAGGTAAAAATTATACGCTAATCTAATTTTAAAAGACTTTAATTAACACGAAGTACTAGATACGTTTTAATTCGCTTCATTTCATTCGAAAACAGTTTCAAAGACACTATAGATTTATTGATAAGTTTGTATAACATGAATGTTAATGTCATGGTGATGTATATTTTAATTTCAGTTTACATTTATCTTAATACATGCTAAATTTTTTAAAAAATCACTAAATTTATTTAAATTAAATTATAATAAAATAGAAATTTTTTAATTAAATAAAAATTAAATTGTAATAATTATTGTGCTTTCATAGAATGATAGCTCGTTTTCTTAAGATTGTACGTCCTATGAGGATAGATTTTTTCGCGAAAAATTGTGCAAATAGACCCCCCAATCACTCCCATATCAAAATATTCTTAATCAACGAGCTAATTAAACTAAAGAGCAGGATGAAACGACAGAACAGGGGAAATAAAAATAAAGAAGAAGAAAAAGAAGAAGAAGAAGCAGAGACGTAATCACTGCAAGAGACACTTACGTCGCGGATGCGCAAACACCGGTAGTATAGAAGTAGTAGCAGTAGCGGCAGCAGCAGCAACAGCCAAACAGCGGCGGGGATAATAAAGCGACGGAATGTAGGCAATAATAATTACGCCCGTCGGACGACACACGTTAGACTGGAGGAAATTCATTTATACATGGCTATTCATTCCGATATTGCGAGCGAGGCACCCGCGCACTTACACACGCACATTTCGCTTGTATATACCGCCGAGACAGATAAGAGAAGAAGAGGAGAGAAGAGGAGAGACGAAGACCTTGAGCTTGGGCGGTGCGATTCTGATAAGCCACGAGAGCCCGTGTGCGCCACTTGTAACTTGTACGATCATTCAATTTGAGAATCGGTCGGCAAGATCAGGGGGAATTGAACACGATGTGTCTCAGGTGTGTGTCGCATGCGTGTGTGTGTGTGCCACTCTCGTCAGACCCAAGACGCATGTCGAATCATCAATGTTGATTTGACGCTTTACGCTTTAAGGAGATGAGCTGTTTTTGCACACTTGCCAAGCCGACGATGTATCGGTGAATGATTGTTATGTCACTGACTGTAATTCAACGGATCTGGTTGACGAACGATCGACGCTGACTTTTGATTGTCGGTGTTCTTGGAACTCGATTCGGCTATGAGGAATTTTCGTTGGCTATACTGATTTTTTACTGAAAGTCTTTGCAGGATGAGCTATTGCCGATCAAAAAATAGTTGGATGTCAAGTTTGTTTTTCTAGTTAGCGAAAACATTATGACTAATGAGCTGTGATGTTAAAGGCACTAATAGTACTCATTGAATTTCAGAGGATTGAGATGGAAAGTGGCGAAGGATGAAGTCGTAACTATTGGTAGTTTTTCGAGTGAAGAGGTGGAAAAAGGAGTTATTCTAATCAGAAAGGGTAAGAGGAAAAATTATACTCAATTCTGCTTTTTTTTGGTACGATGTCTTCCTTGTTTCGTATTCGCGATTTGCATTATTTTAGTTTGAGAAAGAAGATGAGAATTGTAATATCTAAAAAATTATTGAATTCAATTATAGGTAGGCATCAATTACTGATAAGAAGTTAATTTTAAGAGAAAATATTCAAAATTAATATGCTAGCTTTAATTTTATTATTTTAATGATAATACTAGCAGGACAGATGCACAAGAACTATTAAAAAAAATATTATTTATGTTGAAATATATATAAATTGGAAGTAATTTAAAAAACAGAATTTATTATTTAAAAAAATATATACATATATATGTATTTAATTATAATGCGGGCTTGATCGATTATATTCTAATACTTTTATATATATAATCTATTACTTTATTATATATACCTACATAATTATCCCATATTAGAGTCTTTTTCATTTCATTTGATGAATTTATTCGAATCTTCCTTATTTATTCAAAAAGGATATAATCGATAAATGACAGTCTCCACCCTGTAAAACGCAGAGAGTAATTAAAGCAACATGCTTATGCATGAGGCGTTTCACGTATTTTTTCCTCAGCTTTCTGATGGTTTAGTCAGCTTTTTCAAAATTTTTCATTTTCACCTTCAAAAATTACAAAACGTCTTATATCTCAAAAAGTATATTTTTCATATTTTTTTTGACTATTTAGATCGAAAGCTGAGCATTTTTACTTAGAAATAGATATTTTTCAAAAAGTGCTCAAGATGTTTTGACGCGGCACTGCAAGCTTTATTTAATCCTCTATAGGTGGTTGCATCTTCTCTTTCGCGCTTTATTTCTCGATCAAAACATCTTGAGCACTTTTTGAAAAATATCTATTTCTAAGTAGAAAATGCTCAGCTTTCGATCTAAATAGTCAAAAAAAATATGAAAAATATACTTTTTGGGATATAAGACGTTTTGTAATTTTTGAAGGTGTAAATGAAATTTTTTTATCAAACTGACTAGACCTTCAGAAAGCTGAGGAAAAAATACGTCAAAAACTGTTATTCAAAAATTTTTTAAGATACATTTTAGTACAAATAGTACGAGTTGAAAATAGCCGGATTTGGCGCTCGCGCGCCGACCTAGGGCAGTTGACGTAAAACGCCTCATATATTTATCGATCATTTGCTGTAAATAACTCAATAATCCCAAAAATTATACAACCCAAAAATATGGAACCTAAAAATTCTGAGAGTCAAAATGTAGAATATGAAAATTATAAGGCCCAAAATTTAAATACCAATAACCCAAAATTATAAGGCCCAAAAATGCAATACCCAAAAATTATTAGGTCCAAAAAATATAGGAACGAAAAATATATAAGGCTGATAATAAAAATGACATAATTGTCAATCGGAATAGTAATTAGCTAATTACTATTACTTGGTATAAATCCGCACAGACGGACACTGATTTTATTATTTTAATATATAAAAATGTAATATTTATATGTTTATTTAATATATTATATTTATAAAAATATATATATGTATATGTACTTATAATTATAATGCGGGCATGATCGATTATGTTCTATTTCTTTACATATATAATGTACGCCATAACACTCACTCCATTGCCTCCTATAGCGCTTTTTCATTTCATTTGATGAATTTATTCCAATTTTCCTTATTTATTTAAAAAGGATATAATCGATAAATGACAGTCTCAACCCTGTAAAACGCAGAGAGTAATTAAAACAACATATGAGTTTATACTTATCGCCCGTTTATAGTTTGAATTTTCAAGAATTCAAAGATTACTCTAATTATGATGTCGGAAGTGCCACTTATTTTCAAGGTGAACTGTGTTTTCAGAATATCTAAAGTTTGATTCCTTGTCATCAAACTGGAGTCTAAATAGCTGCACGTGCGATTCAAAGAATGAACATCATTGAGAATCAAGTCTACGAACCTATAATGATAAGTAAAGTGAATTTATGAATGATTTTATAAAATGTAAATAAAGTGAAAATATTTTTCTATTTTTATGATGTTTTCTTTTACAATGTGATAGACTCTCTCGAACGTAACCGTGAAATATTAAGTCATTCATGCTTTCAAATCAGGTAAGTATTAGTTATTGATGTAAAAATGTTATATTCTTAAACAGTCAACTTATGCATCTATTAACTCAGCTTAGATGAAAATCATGAGTAATTATAATAATTATATGCAAAAATTCGATCATTCATATCTCTGCTAAACTTATAATGGTAAATTATTAAATATCAAATACAGTTTATCAGAAAATCTTATCACCACGGAAGTGCAAGAAACGTTTCCGTATATGATATAATAATCGCATTTTGTCATACATGACTCATATAAACAGATTCATATTTTATTTCAAGACAATGATTTGGAAATGTTGAATCATACATTATAAAAATGGTTTATTCTGCACTTCAATTATATATTTAGATATTTATCTTTGGGAAATATCCACTCAATATTTGTTTGTGTGAAATGATAAAAATTTATATATAGACTTATAAATACTTATCTGTTAAATGTTTTGTATCTTCAAGAATGATCTTTTGTATCGCGGAAACATTGCGTGACATTATAATTTCGAAGATTTTAAGATGCTTATCCATTTTGCAGTTTATTTATTATGTAAGTTTTTTGAATATTGAAATATTGAAGTGAGTTAAAGGATAGGTATACAATTTTCATTTATAATGCAAGTATCACGTTCAATGGGAATAAATAAATAATAAATTTAATTTTATATTAAGCGGTACATAAAAATCAATTGTGAAATAAGTATTAAAATGTTAAACAAACAAATGCTTGTTTGTAAATTTTTATAATGTACCTACAAATCTAAGTAATAAAGTATGATAATTACAAAGAATGTTGGGAAAATTGCAGTAATTGAATTTGAATTCAAATGCCGCTTTCATTCATAAAACAGTCTTAAAAAGATAATTTAATACAAATTGCAACGGAAAAGTTTTCTTTCTCAAAATCATTTGCGTTTTTCGTACAATATGTATACTATATATATATATTCAATATAAATTGCGTCATTTATTTGTGTTTAGAAAGAACAAAATACATAGAAACGAGTGAGAAGCTGCCGGTAAATTGCAGCCGCGTTGCGTAAAATAGACACTTTGTATATTTTTGTCTAATTACAGGGAACGAGAGCTAGGCTTTTCTCACATTTGCTCCATTTTTATAGCTACGGTAAATGTTGGGTTCCTCGTAGCTGCGAATATTATTTTACTTCTTCACACTTCGAGCAGACGTTACATCACGTATCCGTTTTATGATTGTAGGGATAGGCCTTATCGACTATTTACCTATTACGCTTAAAAATATGACTAATGCAATCAGCTACTTAATAATTATGTGATGCTAATAATATCTATGAAAGTATCCGATATCAATGAAGTAATATTAGCTCTTTCTACGATGACTCATTTTATAAAAGAAAACTTATCAATTTTGACTGATTAACAAATTACATCGATTCAGCTGGAGCATCATATCTGACACTGATTTGGTCACTGATGCGGTTAGATACAGAGCAGTTTAGTATTCTTGTGACAGGCACCTTTTAAAATAGATAAAGTGAAGTAGATGTAACTGAGGAACCATGCCAAAACAATATTTTTACTTATAGTCACGCAATATTTGGAAAGCTCTGGATGCATCTAAGACTTGGTTGTATACGTCCGGGATAGAATAATTTTGGTTAATGAAAGAATTTAAAACCTTTTTCTTATTATTATATCTAAATATAGTGCCCGTTTTAATATAATATAACACGTGTATAACACGTGAATTACATTAAAAATAATGGCATGTAAGTTTCGTGTTAGCTGTTAAACAAGTAATAAAGTTTGATTTACACTTTAGTAGTTGCATGATTGTTATTTCTTGATGTTATGAAAGCTATTTGTTTTACAAATATAATGTGCATTGATATAACTTACAAAAGAAGTGCATCGACTCAAAGTTTTCCTTTCCGTTCGTGAAAATTAATATATAACAGCACTAACAAACTATTGTTTTTAAGCAGCGTCGGAAAGACTTTCGTGTGATTCTACATCTGCAGCCGTGAGCCCCTGCAACAACTATAAGCTTGCAGAAACAGCAGTAAAATCTTTGCCGTTTCTGTGAAATCATTTCCTGCTTAAGAAAATGTGCTCACGGTTCCTTAACCACTAAAATTATCGTTCACACAGATATTAAATTTTCTCTGTGCGTCAAATATTTTCTCAATGCAAATGCTCGAGAGTACGTAGTAAAAAATTCAATTTATAAGTACTAACATATTGAGAAGTTTTAAGTAAAATTTATTTAGGGTTCAAAGTGCGAAGCTGGGCAACGATATGGCAGTGTTATAAAGTTATAATTGTGATGAAACTTAAACAGATTTTGCTAGTAATACATTAAAAAAGATTTTAAATAACTTTATGCTGAATAATAGTATAATTATCTTAGTTCTTTTATTTAATTATAACGATTTAAAAGAAAAATTTTTTCCTCAATGAAACAAAAAGTTATTAATTTTCAAAAGATCAAAATCTGTGTATTTCGGTCTACCCGTCTTTTCCACGTATGGTATATTTTGTATGTAATAACATTTATATTTGCATTGTTAATTTCATGCTGATTACATCTACGTGTATGTACACAGGTATACGCAGGTAGTTTTCATGTTGAAGAATGAAGATATAGATAGATTCACAATCTCATCAGTAGCTCCCTCGTACGGCACTTTCTGATACCTGTGAGGCCGAACACTTTCAGTCGGTATAAACTATAATCATGTTACTATGCGCTTTCTTCCTAATCGACTACATCGGATTCAAGTTTTGTACTTTTAATTATATAGAACTACGTAATATAATCTCATTAGAAGCTTTATTGAAACAATAACTACGTATAAACTAGTTTTTTTCGTGTATTCGATTTTAATTAAGTATTGTTATTATATCATGAATATTATATGTTGTAAATATATTAATTTAAGAATAATTTCTTAGTAGGCGATTTTTAATTTCATAATTAATAATTAATATGTAACTTATATTTTGTCATTGTTTATTTAGTTTTGTCAACGTAGCTTAACAGCGATTGTTGACATCGTTGTTCCATCGGTATTGGTACATAAATATCATGTATCATTTTTAGCGTCTTAATAAATAAATGTAGCAAGCCAGTTATAATATAACATTTTGGAATATCTATATTTTAATATAAAAATATAAATAAGAAAGTACTAAGTATTGAAATGCGAAGCTATTAAATCCTTTTGCAGTGCCAAACACTGTATACAAATTTAATTTCGAGTTTGCAGTTATTGCGGACCAACTAATCGTTTCTTTAGTTAACTCTCTGTAATACGAAGTTGGCTCTTACAATAAATGAATGTATAATTTAAGGGGTATCTTACGCTCGAATACTCTAATAATAGTTTTTGTTTTACCTGCGGTAAGTACATCAAATAGTTTCGCTGAGGTTGGTATTAGTTTTCCATCGTCATTTTAAAGCTGTTTAGCTCAGCGCGTCCTGCGATTAAATATTTTCTTTATAAAAAATCTAAAAAAAAAAACAGAGTATTCATTTAAAAACTATTTCTTATAAGCTTCGTGAATTTTTAAATCGTACGGTTTAACATATGGTTAGGCATTATGATAAGCAATTACGTGCAAGCTATTCAAACACACAGTAATAATTCACTCAAGCACGATTGCATTCATGAAAATTAAAGCTAATCGACGATGCGGCCATACACGATTGTTTCGGGCACCGGGCCAATCAAGACCGAAACAAAACAAGACGGAAGAAAAAAAAAAGGAGGAAAGAAGCAGCGAAACTCTTCAGGCTTATTAAAGCGCATTAACGAGGCATTATCTCGAGTCGTCGTCTCGAAAAAGTGGCGAATCAAAGGGCCCACACTGCTTGCACGCGGCGGTAATAAAAACTGCACGAGAGAGAGAGAGAGATGAGCGCGCTTGCAGTTGAGCCTTAATCAGCTGGGTGTTTATTGGGGAATTCTTCGGGGGCAGCACTTGATGGGTTACAATTAGCCTGCAAAGCCTTTGTCCAGGTCTGCTGCTGCTGCTGCTTCTCTGTCCGGTCGTGCGTGAGCGAGCAGCATGAATCGCAGTCGGAAGACCGCCCGCCAACCCTTAATGTTTCTATCCGCTCGCAGCTCGCTCCCTATACATATCCCCCCTCCCCTCTCTCTCTGGCTTGCTCGTCTTGCACCGATCATCTTGGCTGCTGCACTTTCAGGTTTTATGGCCATTTACAGAATTGAATTCATAACGACGACTCGTGTTTAATGCATTTACTTTACTTTTATCTCGAGAATGTATCTTGAAAATTACCGCTGTGAAATTGAAAGACAATGTTTAAAAGCAACTATTTACTTTAAAAGTGAGCTTAGCTTCTAACCGATTTAGAATTTATATCTCGCGCAAGTAGAGAGAGTTGATTTTGCTGAGATTTTACAGAGTATATCATTTATTTAATAATAAAATACTTTATTTATTTAATTTAAATAATATATTATTAATTATTAACTAATACTTTCTTAATTTTTGTTTTCGATGATTTCGAAAATAAAAATCGGTAAGGTAGGAATCTTTTCTACCCTAGTACATCCCCTCAATTAAAGAAAGAATTAGGCGTGGAATACCTCGACAATATAACCTTGCACGATCTCAGCCATATCTTTGCTATAGATCTCAGCTTGAGCTCTTTCACAAGACGGTGCACTACTTTAGCAATGCTTCAGCCATAACATAAGCAATATCTCGAGCATGGCAATTTCCCAAACCTCAATCATACTTTGCGCGACTGTCTAAGTAATTAATGAGCCATTCGATATGTCGTTTACAATAAGCTAAGCCCATACATATTATCCTGAACTAAGGATGACGAAGTTTAAACTTACAAAAGTGATTCTTCCTGGATTTCGCGTGGCACCATCGCGATCCTCCTCGCATCGGCATCTCGATATCCGGCATCCGGTCCGCTCGGCTCACCCAAATAAAATCGTCGTCGTCGCCGTTGTCGTTTGCTAGCGTCAACGCGCCTCGACGGGACTAGGGTCACAGGGTCGAAACTCGGCGCGCGCGCGGGGATATACACTGCACGAGTCACCCGAGCAAGGGGTATATAGAGAATAAGGAGTGGGTGGGTAGAGAGAGAGAGAGAGAGAGAGAGAGGGGAGGGAAGGAAAGTAAAGGACTGCAGGTTGGCAGTGAAGACACTGGTGCCTTCGGAGATTCCCCGGGAGTAGTGAGGCATTGTGCTCCCGGCTGCGCATTGTCCTCGCGTCACACCGGCAGGAACTCGACAATGCTCCCCAACCCACCGACCTCCCTCCTCCCACCCCTGGTCCGTAAGTTAGTAACTCTACCGTAAAAAACTTATCTCTCTGCGCCCGCGCCCCCCCCCTCTCTCTCTCTCTCTCTCTCTTCTTTGAATGGTGTACGGCGGTTGTGTGTGTGTGTGTGTGTGCGCGCACCGAGTCTGACTTTGACGGTCTGTGTCTTTGCGAGACGTCGATTCGCCCTTCGATCCGAGTGCTGCATATAGTCTGACCTGACAAGGCGACGATTCCTTATTTGCTTATTCAGCGGAGTTTATGGCGCGCGCTTCCCTTGCCAGTTGCTATAGTTGGACGATAAGGACGGAATGAATGCGGGATCGTCTGATATTCGTTGAATATTTTAAGAATCGATCGTTGATTGGCGCACCTTTAGCGATGCTACTTTTTCTTTATACATTGTGCGCATATTGGAGCAACTTGGTTTGATGATGTCAAATGAATTGCCAGAGGTTTCGTATATGTTATTTAAGGAGTATTTATTTTGTCTTTTCATCCATAATTTATTAGTCTATAATTAGAATGCATGGGGACCTTTTCACAAAAACACAAGAATTTCCGATCGTGCGTTAATACGTATACAGAGCGGATCCGCGAGTAGAAAGAGCTCAGTATGGTCAGCCATGAGTATAACTGTTCACTTTTAACAGTATATACATTACACAATTATATAGAAGGGACATACACATATTTTATCGAAATCAACTGTAGCATTGCATCTCGTACACACTTTGCAGTATAAGAAACCTCCCAAGTTCATGGTCTTTGAAGCTGCCGAGTATAAAGAAATACTCGTTTCCGAGTCCTAAAGCGAGCGTGTCGCGTATGCATCTATATCTATGATGAATCCCTCGGCTTTCAACGAGTACACCTGCGAGCCTCTTTCGTTCATAAAAGAATATTTTTGATTTCTTGAAGCTCTCTTCCGCCTCACCCCCCCGCACCTCTCGCTCTCTTTAGATCCTTTGTCCCATCGGCATTTTATTTTTATTTTTCTCCGCTTCTTTATCTTACCAGGTCCCTCGCTTTTTTTCATTCTCTTCTCAACCTTTGTGCTATTTCTTCGTGTCTTTCTTCCTTTTCTGCATTTCTCTCTTTCTATTCCCGTGTGTTTCTGATACTCGCGATCATCCACTTTTATCATCTGAGATTGAAAAGAAATTAGCGTTTTTTAAAGCTTAACGATAATTCGAGCTCAGCAGAATCCACCTCCTTAGAAATATTATGGTCGCCGAGACATAAAACAAGTGCATTTTTCGTTCGCCCAAGAAGAAGAATTAGAAGCGATTCAAGGACAAAAAGATCGCCGGAGAGAATAAAATTTATAAGGATGAAAAATGTAATGTTCCGCATCTGGACGTATAAAGCACTTATGGAATTTGCGCGCGACGCGCCGCGCCTTCCCTTTATCTTCGTTTAACTATATACGTTCCTTTTTTTCGTTCCCCAACCCCCACCATTTGTCCTTTCTACCTTTTCTCTTCTAGTACGATTTCTTGTTAGATTTCTCTCGTCCGCGGCCTCCCACCTCCCACTTATACGCGTGCGTCTGCCCCTTCCCCCTCCCCCCCCCCCCCCCCCCTCCCTCCGCGTCGCCCCACGCTCTTTCTTTCTTTATCGCTTTTTCTTTGTATTCGTCCTCCTTTTCCCCGAGCAAATACATTCTTTTCAGTATTCACCGTGCGGTTTCTTGTGCGCCGATACTTCCTGCTTTCTTCGCCCCGTGTCATTCAAGCTTTTGATACCCCCCCGCGCCGTCGCTACCGCCGCGACAAAGCTCTTTACTTTTTCCGCGAGTCGAACGCACACACCTATACGATCTCGCGCGCACATGTATAGTCGATGTGCGAGTGTAGACGCAACATTGTACGAGGATAGATCTGTGTGTGTGTGTGTGTTGACGGAAAATACAAGCTGTTGTTGTTTGGCGGGCGGTAGACGGTGTGTGTGAGTATGTGTATATAAGTTTCGGCGCATTGAGAGGCCGTGGATACTTTGAATATTTCTCAATTTGCGGCAGGGGCGAAAGGAGTGGAAAGAAAAGTGATTATCGATCCGAGGTTGTATATATGTTTCTTGCTTCGTTCTTGGATCGTAATTTCGAACGTTTTTCATAAACAAGCTATGTAAACGTATTCATACGTAATCCGACGGTCAAGCTTAGGAATTCTAAAAAAATAATCTCTCATTATGAGTATATATGGAGTATTTATATTAGCGTGTACGGATCACCTGTTAAGCCATTATACTTCAATATGAAAAGTCCATCGGTTATACTTTTGAAGCAACGATCGCTCGCGCTCCTTTCATCTTCTCAAAACAGATTCAGACACACACACACATACACAGTGAGAGAGAGAGAGAAAGAGATTCAGGGACCAAGGCACTTATCAGCTCGGTTTTTCTAACTCTTTCTCTCCCGCTTTCTCTTTGATTCGAGTCCACAGGAGAGAGAAAGAGAGAGAGAGAGAGAGAGTTGGATCGAAAGCTAGAGAGAATAATCGGGAGAGAGAGGAGAGAAAGAGAGGAAGTGGGTTTGTGTCCACAGTGTCTCTCCTCTCCTCCCTCACTCTCTCTCTCTCTCGCTCAATTCGCTCGTTGGCTCGCCAACGCTCGGCCCAGCAGCGTCATCATAAGACCTCTTTGTTCTCCGGCAATTTCAGCGGCATTGTCACCGTCAACAATGTCCACTTGACATTCTCCCTCTCGCTCGCGCATTGTTAGCCCATCCCTCTCCCTCTCACTCTCTGCCGCTGTATATACATATACGTATACGTATATATCCCAGCGCGTGCTCTCTTTCAAACATAAAGCACATCGTGCGCGCTTCACCTCGCGACAGAGACAGAGAGAGAGAGATGGTTGAGCGCGCGGGGCGGTGCATTTACACCTTGCGCGCGCGTTCTCTGTTACCATAGTGCGTAGTATAAGCTATATGGATCGCCGGGGCTGTATATATAGAGAGAGAGAGAGAGAGCGGAGGATACGTGCGAGCGATTTCTTTGGTCCAGCGGATGTGCGCTTGTTCATGATCGCGATGATTTTCGAGGTGGACCGGTGTCGATGTAAAGTGTTTGCCAGAAGCTTTCGAGAGGCTAAACACTTGACCATATATATATATATGGCTTATTTGCACAATTTGGCCAATGGTTATACGTGAATACACACATTGTTTTTCAAAGTTTCAATCCAATTGTTCCTCAATTTAAAATTTCATCTTTCATTTCCATTTCTATAGAATCGATCAGTTCCGAACGAAACATCCGCGTACAACCAGTGTATTCGAAAGAACGATCTCGCCACCTTATCGCTCGCTCGGTCCCCGCAAAAAGAAAACGCAGTAGACTATATACACGCGACGCACACTCCTCGTTCCAGCTAAAGCAATCTTTTCTCCCTTTTAGCATCTCGTCGTCGTCATCTCGGTCCTCCGATCTCTCTCTCTCCTCCTCCTTCTTGCACCTCCTCTACCTCCCCTATCCAGCCGCCGCTCCCGCCAGGCCGCCAGTTCGTCCGCGCGCGGCGCGCACTCGTCGACGTATATCTGCCTATTGTCCAGGTCGCTCGTAACGCGCGCGCCGGCCGCCGCAGCCGCCTCCTTCTCTTCCCGCGCGCGCTACCCGCGAGCATTGTTTCGACGCATTGTTCGACGGCGGCGGCAAAGGCGCGCGCGCACCGCTTCGCGTGTCTTTCTATCCCCCGACCGCCGTCCCAGCGCCACCTCCTCCTCAGCTTCTCTCCCTTCTATATACATGCAACGTCTCTTCCCGCGTTTATGTCTGCGCACGTACGGTGTTGTCGTGTGTGTAGCTTCTGTTTCGTTCTGTATATACGTATTATACCGCGTGTGTAGACCTTAGATTGCCCGCGGCCTTTCTTTCCTTATAGCGAACTTTTCTTGTTACTCGGCGTTATTTGGTTCGTTTGAGGCGACGGTAAAACTATATATATATAGGAACGTCGAGAAGAGACATAATCGACGAAACGATAAAAAGGGAAGGACCGACGATCTAGTGCATATCAACCCCGTCGGATTTACCAAACAACCTGCAATAAATCGCTACGATCGTCGCGCACCGAACAATGCCCCATTATTAATCATTTCGAATAATCGAGCATAGTCCCGCTACACATATACCTATACACACTGTACACCTCATTCACGCGCAGTCTTGCGTCCTGCGGAGCACGGGCGAAAAAACGCACGCGAGGGGAGGGATTAGTAGCAGGGCTGTGCTATGCGCTCGAAAAAAAGAGAGAGAAAGAGAGAGAGAGAGAGCGAAAGATCCGGATAGATGTCGAAGTAACTACAATTAAGCCCCCGGTCCGTCGGCCGTGGCTGAGTTGCTCCATTGAGAGAATTGGCTTATACCCGACTGCTGTAGACCCATAGAACGAGTGGGAGAGAGAGAGAGAGAGAGGAGAATTTGCAGATTATCAAGCATCAGTTGCCGGGAAGAATAAGCAACCGCCAACCGTCATTTAACTTTAACGCTCCAACTGGCCCTCGCTCGCCCTCCCCCTCTCTCTCTCTCTCTCCCTCTCGTTGCCGTTGCTGGAAGGCGGCGGGCCAGTGGAGGGGAAAGAGAGAGAGAGAAAGAGCGAAACCCTCGAGGACTGGCTGCTGCTGCGGGCTTCGCTATATATATGCCTCGAGGTCCATGCTAATTAAATCTGCCTGCCCACTGTCTCGCTCGCTCTTTTTATGCCGATCTCTTCTATCGTTCTTTTCATCGCTCGCGTTTTCGTTATCCCACTCGCTCTCACTCTCTCTCTCTCTCTTTCTCTTTCTCTTTTATTCTTTTGCTCTCTCTCTCTCTCTTACTCTCTCGTTCTTTCGTTCTCACTTTTTTTTTATGGCTTTTATTGTCTAGGGAGGGATCGAGCTGCACGCGGTTGGTGAACATTTTTTCCAAAAGCCTCGCGGAAAATCGGATGGAGTGTGTACATAAGCCGTGTTACCTCGTATTACCGTCGTACGCGGATTTGAATGGGTTATTGGAAAATCGATGCTCACTGTTTTCTAATGTTATGACTGCTGTTATCATTGATTATCCGAATTGTATGTGCGGATCGAATTGTTCGCGGACTAAGTTGTAATGTTGTACAGACATTTGTCATTCTAAGAAAGTAATTTTTTTTAAATTGACTCACCCTTCAATCGTATAAAAGTGACAAAGAAATCATTTACGATAAACGTCAAAAGTCGTCCTTGGAAAATTGACAAGCCTGTACAGTGCAGGGCAAAGAAAATCCAGTCTCAAGCGTCATGGCGCCGCCACGTACAAATAATAACAGAAATAAAGGGAAAAGGCGCGCGAAGCGAGTGGAAGGAGTTCGTCAAACAATCGCGCGGGCGCGAGAGAGAGAGAGAGCTGCCGACATTAATCCATTCCGCTTTGTCGCGAGTTCGCGCGCGGCACGCTTTCTCTCTCTCTCTCTCTCTTCCTCTCGTTCATTTCGCTCATCGGATCGTCCGGGCCGCGCGCCTTTTCTCCGCAATTTTTCCGCCACATTTGCCTTTGTCTCACCGACAACAATGCCCGCGACCGCCCGCGCGCGATGACATAAAAATATGCGCTCAGTCGTTTTCTCTCACTCTCCCCTTTACTCTCTCTCTCTCTCTTTCTCTATATATACCCTCGTCGCTTATTCTGCTGATTCCGTTGGCGCGCGAGTCCGGGGTCACACGCAGCGCCGTCGCGCGATGCTTGGATTCATTCAGGAAGTTCGAAATTTCGCTGCGTTAATTTTACATTTATGCCGAGGCCCGACTTTTTCTCGATGAACCGCCGGGGGACTATTATTTTTTACACCATCCTTCTACTGCTGATGCCTTACACGCTGCATCGATTGTCGCGTTGAGAATGAGCTATACTATGTAGGGAAACCGACGATACTCGATTATTTATTGTTCGAGTCATTATTTGTTCGTCGGCTTTTAAAAAGCAATATACTAGAACCATCGACACGTTCACCAGCTCGAAAGACAAGAAGAGCAACAGCGGAGCGCATGTGTATATAATAGACGATAGAAGTCGCGAAGCGGCCAGTCGTTCGCGCCTCCGCGCGCAGCACATATATAGAAGCCGAACTGGTCCACGTGCACAATAGCTGGTAATATCGAATGCTCGAGAGTTGCTGGGAGCATCGACTCTCTCTCTCTCTCTGTGTGTGTGTATGTACATACACTTTATATACATATCCAGGTGAATGCAGTAATTATAAATTGGTGTCTTTCAGCGGCCGCCGGCGAATGGACGCGTAACGAAGCCATATAGCCGTGCGGGACACGCTACATCGTGGCTGTGATGCTGTTGCTGTTGACGCCAACTTTGTGCTACTCCGCGATGCTTTCTATGCGTTATCTTTTGTGGGGGGCGATTCGTTCGGTTGAAGGCGTGGCAGAACTTTTTTGCAATTCATAATTTATGCACGCGTGGAAGAGATCGGCAGTCTGGATGATCCTGGAAACTAAACTAATGATCACTGATAGATTAGTTCCGATATATATATATATATGCATATTCTCTCTTGCATTATTCTCGATCATTTTGATTCCTTATTGTTCTTCGCTTTTGTTAATACGAGGCGGGTAAAAGAATGCACCAATCCCAATAAAACAACCACATTACAATGGAATACGATTAGCGATAATAACGAGTCCCGCGTTAATTGCCACCCTGAATCGGAGACTGCGTAAAAAAGAATTTGGAGTAAAATCCTAATAATCAGCCATTAAAATGGCAATAATCGACACAGGGCAATTACATCCCCCCCGACAATTCGAGGTCCTCGTCGAATTAAATCAATTGTTCCCCAATTAAGTCCTCTCGCACGGAAAAATTCGCCATACATAAACCAGAGACAGAGAGAGAGAGAGAGAGAGAACTCGTCGAGGAGGAGGAAGCTCTGCGCGCCGCCTTCCAATGCACAGTTCGACAGAATAGTCCTCGCCCTTTCCAATCCATCACCGAAGAAATCAAACAGTTCATATATATCGGGGAGGAGTGAGGTGAACAAAAAAAAAAGAGAGGAAGGAGGAGGCGCCGCGCGCAGGAATTGGCGATCGCAATTTGCCCAGAGTGAGAGAGAGAGAGAGAGAGAGAGAGAGTGGAACGGAAGAAGAGAGAGGGAGAGAATCGCGTCGTCGCAGGCAGCAGAATGCAACGAATTCGCGGAAAAGAGACTGCGGAGGCCCTGCGCCCGCATACGTAATGCCGTTCGCCAGCAGCAGCAGCAGCAGCGGCAGCCCCTGGGCTCTACGCGAGCGCGCGGCCCATTGTCAAGCGGTGGCGCTCGCTCTTTTGTCTAGGCCGGCCCGCGGAAAATTCTGAAGCTCTCCCCCTCTCTCCCTATCTCCACCCACAGCCCACACCCCTGGGCCGATAGAACGCCCATATCGATCTTCGACCGATCATTTGCATCCTCATTGTTCGCGCATCCGCGACGCGAAATTCCGCAGCCGAACAATATTCCCTCGATTCCCTCTCTCTCTCTCTCTCCCTCTATATATATAGCTCCAGAGAATTGGTTGCAAAGAAGGAGGGAGGGAGAGGGAGAGAGAGAGAGAGAGTTTCGCGTGCCTCCGACTTTTTCTTTTACGCGAGAGAGCTGCTGCGGTTGCGCGCGGTACCGGTCTTTTAAGGACTCGCCTACACTGCGCGCCGCACTCTCGCGGTATAACTTTGCCGAAGAGAGGAGAGAGAGAGTTTTTGCCAATTATTTGTTCATCTTCTGCGTCTCTCTCTCTCTCTCTCTCTCTCTTTCTCTCTCTACTCGAGCTCTACGGCTTGTCTTTTGTATTTGGCCTCTGCACTAGATTGATTTAACTGGCGGAAGGTCCTTATATTATATGCGCCGTGTATAACTGAATTACCGGTGACTTTCTTTACTACAAATGCACTTTGTTATCGAACCAATATATAGTCTTCAATTTAGATATGTACTTTCAACCACATTGAATTATTTATGACTCTCTGATTTGGCGTGATTATAAATATTTATAAATCTTTCAATAAATCTGCAATGCTGTGTGATTAGAACGCTATATATTGTAAACATCAATGTGAAAACTGCAACAGCACAAAAGGTTACATTTTCCAACACAATTTTTATCATGGGAGAGGTCAATTGAAATATACGTGCTCATTATTATCCCGCGTATATCTTGTTAATTCCTTTTTCAAGGAGCACAGTCTGGTACGTTATTCATCAGGAACCACATAGAACTTTACCGATCTGCACCCTCTAACCCCCGTATATAGAAACTTTGCAACTCCCTTATAAAACGAACATCGCGGTCGAGGAAGCGAAAAAAAAAAAAGGAAAGAAAAAGAAAAGCGAATACGTTGCTCCTCGAGTCTCAACTAAACGAGCCGCTCCCACACAACGTCAAGCTGATTAAAGTTTTCGAGTGTCTCTTTCTCTCGCGCGCGGAAGGGCGCAATATGCGGCGGCGTAGAGATATTGTGCGGGCGCTGCTCCTCGAAGTCATCTACGGCGACGACGTTGCGGCCGTCTTAATATCCCGGGACTGGGGAGATTAAGCCGAGGGAGATCACCTTCCTCGCGATGGTGTATTCTAATTAAACGCCCGGCCAAACTGCGACGCTTCATTAGATCCCACATATACGTGTAAGCCGCACATAGTATAATAGTGTATCCGACGATTACGGCGTGTATACTTCAGATACGAGTTTGACTATATATACACATTTGATACTCGATTTTTCATCGAATTCGCGGCAACAATCAATTTTTGCTCGACCGATGACTTGGGTGCCAAAGAAGCGCAGGAAAAAAAGATGGAGAGAGGGAAAGAAACGAGGGAGGAAAAGAAGAGAGAGAGAGAGAAGCTCTCGCGAGTCTCGGTTGGCGAGTATACAGTCAGGCGAGGGAGGCAGCAGCCAGCAGCAGCGGCCGCGCGCGCTCTTTTATTTCGCAAACAATGGAGGGGGCGCTTTGTTTCAGGCATTGTCAGGCGGACAGTAACGCGTGCACAAAAGTTATAATGAAACGCTATTTATTTAAATGTATATAGGCGAGAGGTCTGTGTGCGCGTCGTTACTCTCCTCGACCCCCCCCCTCTCTCTCTCTCTCTCTCTCCTGCTTTTTCCTCCTTTGCGTTCTAATCTCTCTTCTGCTGTTTTTTTTCTATTTTTTAGATTCCTATAGATATGCGAGCTCTCTCTCTCTCTTTCGTTTGGTTTTTCAAAAATGCGGATCGAGCTATACTTTGAAATTCCTTTTTCGGAATCTATGTGACAAATTCGTAGTCGCACCATCGTAAATGTTGGTTGCTATATCATACGTTTAAATTCAATCTGAAAACTGTGTAAAGCGACATAAAAAGTGAGATGAAGTCGCAGTCCCAAAAGTCACTCGTCTCACGCCGCAAGTCGTATCGAGCAATTTTGTACATTAACATCCTCTTCTGGGCATCGCCAGCCGATTGTTTATTCCCTCTTTTTTTTGTTCTTACGCTGCAGCTCCCCGCGCTCGCTTTGTTTTATCAGTCCTCGACTTTTCTCTCTCTCTCTCTCTCTCATACACTCTCTGCACCCTATACCCAGTTTTGTTTTCCGAGAGAGAGAGAGAGCTGCACACTTCGCACTCCCGTGTCCTCATATTCCGTATTCCTTTATTCCGCCAGCGTCGCGTTTACAAAGCCATTCTTTCGCGAGGCCGCGCGGCAATTGTCTTTGCTCTCGCGCGCGCTTCTCTCTCTCTCTCTTAAACTGGTTCGTCTCTCTCTCTCTCTCTCTCTCTCTCTCTCTCTCTGTCTCTTGCTCTCTGCAGCGCGTCGATCTCAACGGCGTGTAACAGTCGCTTTCCGGCGCATAGGAGGCTTAACGCGTCCCGATTTCGTCAATTTGCGTTGCCCACGCTAATCACTTATTAAATTGTTGGTGATGCGAAGCGATTTGGAAGGATGCTGTCCGGTATAGGAGGGTATTTTTTGTTCCCACACTTTGTTAGTAACATTACCTAAAGGTTCTTTCCAAATATGAATCGATTAAAATTTATTTACGAATAATCAGTAACTATATTCACTGTTTCACAATCAAATGTCTTTCACTAACTGATTCGGTAAAGGATATTCGTGGGCGAAACAGTGAATAATTAGGGCTTTTTTCCTAATTCATTGTTGGTAGGCAATTTTATTATTATTATTTGAATGTCCTGATATTTGAATTGAAAATAAGCTTTTCTTGGATAATCTTACGAAATTCCGGATGTATGCTCGAATATGATCTGTAACATTACAATGTTTTTATTTCCTACATAAATAAATGAAACATGAAAAGTATCGCGACACCTCAAAATTTCTGCTCTTATTCCCTCAAAACCCTTACGGAATGTAGTTAAACAAATCGAGCTAAGCATCGATCGAGAACGATCGTAACAGAACAAATCCATCATTTCACATATGTAATATCGCGCTGTAAAAAGACGCACAAAAGAAATTCCTGTGCGGCGTGCATTAAACATCCACGAGGAGGCAAACTTGGCAATGCGATGGAGCAGCAGTTGCATCATGCGAGCGGTTATGGGGGGAGGATAAAATTATTATCAATACAAAAATAATTGCGCCCCATCGCGTAGACGACGGCGAATCCAATTAGCAGACTTCCTCCGGCCGCCTCGAACGGTCAACTTCCATGAATCGCGTTCCGTTTTCAAGCCATTGCGACTACGCGACGACGACTACGATGACTGGGCCGTACCCAACAATGGCCCGCGCCGTGCTTAATAATCGTTTCCGGCCGACGGACAGCCGCTCGTCCACAGCAGCCATCTCGCGTCTTCGACCCGTAGACCCTATATACCTATACACGCCGAACTTAGACAGATTTTCTTTCTTCTCCTTCTCTCTGTCTCCTTCTACTTGCTTTTTTTATTATCGTTTTGCTCGATGCGCTAATGAAATAATGTATCATCGCGATTGTCGTTTGTGAAGCTCGAGCGATGGCTTTACAGCGAGATTACAGGAGTAGTATCGCGAGGATACATTAGTTATATATTTTTTTAGCTTCGCAAATGGATTTTGTCACGATTCATTTACGAGCATACATGGTTTTGACAAAATTTTTCGTACTCTCCCTCTTGCTTCCCCTTTTTCTCATTTCAAAGCATCGCCCCTCTTTTATATAGATGACCAAGTGCTCCGATAAGGCTTCGCATCCATTGTCCTTTGAATATGGTTCTCCGCGTTTGATGAGGCGAACACCAACGCGGCTCCGAAAGAAAAGTAATTCCTCGGGGGGTGATAGCTGCTTCTCTTTTTATGCATTCTTTTCGTCATATATATATAGTGTTATCCGTAGAAGGCGTTTTGATCGCACGTTTTTAAATGGAAGATGCCTTTCTTTTGGAAATGTCCCAAGGAAGTCAAACTTTTTGTTACAAGTACTTATCTCACTGTGAATTTTTGACGATTGAGTTTTGAATCCAAGTTAACGGACCTATTGTTATCCGATTGCAGATATTTATAGTATACTTTTTTGGTTCCCATTAGCACGAAATAATCGGGCCTCAACTCCTATACAACGTGTATAAAAATGGCGCTAGCGATGCGCAAGTTCGGCATTGCCAGGCTGCCGTCGGGGATTTCCCTCTCTTGCATCCGTATTATAAGCTGACGACGAGTACGCGTGAAATGAATCAGCTTCGAGCACGTGGGACTACAGATGATGACATCATATAATATATGGGGTGCGATCGGCTTCCCATAACAAAGCTGCGGATGCTGCTCGCGGGACCTTTTGCGATCTCTCTATCTTTCCTTTGCTTTGGCTGCTCTTTTTTATTCATAGAACGATGATGATGCTTCTATATATATTTGACGAGATGAAATCGTATTCGAGAAAACATATAATAAAGTTAAATAATGACATGGTACTATACTCAACATATAGCAAATTTTGGAGCAGACAAGTTTCTGTAATACTTAAGGAGGTTCATCAGGTACGTAGGGAGTCAAAACAAAGTTGCAACCGAAGTTCTATTTACTAACCTATTTAACATTTTCGATTGACGTTATTTTATCAGATCATTAGATAGTTAAATATTGTATAACCATTTTCAAACAACGCACACTGTGTTAAAAAATGCGAATTTGCCGCTATCTTAAATAATGGAGGTTATTCTGCTCAAGCTTAGCTATTTTATACAAAAAACATATAAATTATAAGTTTTATAGTTAAGCAAGTGAGTTGTACAAGGTCTCAAAATATTCGTTAAATATTCTTTTACGTCGTATAAACGTTTTTCTGTAAATTGATCGTTAATCACTATACAGTTCAAGTTAAAAGTCTAAAAAAATGCAATTCTACGTAAGACTCAAGGTTAAATTCCAAAAATTTATTTTATTAATATCTCATTAGCAAGGGTACTAAACAACTTAAAAATTTAACATGTTCTTTAATATATAATATAATAAACTTATATTTATAATTTCGTCAAAATCTGTTCGTTAATTGTAAACATGATGAACCTCCAAATGTAAATATTCACTTCGCATGATCCGTTCGATTCTGCAAGTCTAATAAAAACATGGTTGGTCTAGCTCACTCGCACCGCTGTCACTATTTATGTAAAATTCCTAGAAATTTTTTTTTATAAACATATAGATTTTGTAATAGATTTGGAGTTTTACCTTCAAACACTCTTATAGTATTATTCTATAGCTTGTTAAAATTACTGAAAAAATTTGCGTTGAAATTTTTAACATATACAAATCTGTAACATTATCTCCGTAGCATTAATATTACCCTGCACTCTGTGCATATCGCTATCATAAATATCATATAACCAATTCGATAAAAATCATCGATTAAAAAAAATTTGAAATGATTCACAAACTTTCAGTCCATTTTCTGTACGAAACATATATATATATATAACTGTATATAAGTACACGCGACTCGTTGCACTGGGTTCGTCCGAGTGCTGCAGTGCACCAATGCACGTGTATCCGCGAGCAACACGGGTTGTGTATATCTATAATCCGAAGGCGTGCGCGCGCGCGACTCGATGCCGCGGAGTGGGGTAACGTCGAAGGGAGAGCACAAGTGGAGTCGCTGGCTGCTGCTGCCGCTGGTCTTCAGTTATCGTGCGGTGCGCGTCGCGAGTGAGCGCTGATCCACGTCGCTCCCTATTCCCACATATATATGTATATATTGTTTTGCCGGCTCTTTACCTCCTGTGTTATAATTCACTCTATACGATCACATGGATCATGTATAATGCACACGCTGCTTCGTCGTTTGCTCCCTTGTGTTTTAGCTATTTGGTTTTATAAGTTCGGTGTATTGGTTTACCAGGAATCGGTTGTGTTATGTGGTCTACGATAATATACGTATATAAGTTTGCTTTGATTATTTGCTTTGCCGTATGATGTTGAGTGTGCAGAAGCAAGTGATACACGGGTTTTCCGTTTTTGTATTTTTTGTTTGCGTTGCTTTTCAGTTTTATATGTAGGTCAAGTGAAGTGATTTTCGTACAATGATTGTACGAACGGAGACGAATGGACTGGGCGATCTGTGCGAATTATCGCTGGATTCACGAGGTTACATCGCGTGGCTGAGCTGTGGACCCCGTGTGACAGTGACAGGTGTTACTTGAGCTCAAGTGCGGAAGATGGAAGTTTCGCTATCCACGCATATACGTACGTATAGCGATCGCGGAGAACCTTGGAAAACTAATCGACGAGTGACTCGCGGGATGAGAGGGACAGAAAGAGAGAAAAAAAATATAACAATGATGAACCATCGAAAATCCAGCCGGAGAAAAACAAAGCTCCATTCATCGAGGTCATCGCATACGTCAAAAGTCGTCGTGTGGACCGCGCAGCAGCCTCGCGCTCATTGTTTTCCTCCATCCAGCGCGGCTACAAAAAATAGTGCGTGTAACGCATTGTGTGTATCAACCAACCACCCACACCCACACAACCCCACCACCCTTTTTTTCTCTCATTCGTTCGGTCCATCCATTACTATCATTTTCCTTTCATTCGCACAAACATACAAACGCACTGACCCACACCCGCACACATACACACACACACACACACAAAACACATGTACACAGAGGCACACGCAAACACACGTCGACGTCCTTCGGCTCGCGGGCGGAGTGTCACAGTGCAGCCCCCAGTGATTATTTAACCATAGAAGAGCTGCTCGATGTATGTGTAGGAAGCAGAGGCCAGAGAATCAGTCGTCCAAGTGGTGGTGGTCGCGCGCGTTGCCGGTGACACGCGGCTTGACGCGCGGACAATGTGCGGAATTTCGGTTTTGAATTTTGCGCGCGCTCGCTGATGTCTATATATATATACATATATATAGGCCGTGAAGCTGTTGGACGATGACGCGCGATTTGACGGAGTGGCTGCCGCTGCTGGTGCTACCGCGTGGAGTGGAGAGTTGTGTGTGTGAATGTGTACGTGTCGCCGGTGATTTCTATATCCGCGTGTCGCTGCACAGTCGACGATTCTCCTGGGAGAGTGAGATGTTTCCACGTCCCTCGCTATCTCACTCGTGGTGATGCTACGCTGCAGCTCTTCCATATGCCGATAGGTCATCGCTGAACGTTGTGTTTTGGATGCGCTGCAGGTGAGTGAATTGTATAGATTTATTTTTAAAGGGACTGTGGTTTTGTTTTCCTGCCGGTTGGTGCGTGGATTCGAAGGTTGTTTATTCGGTTTGGTATACAAATACAATCTTCTGGAGTTATTAGGTGGTCGAGGGTTATTGGTTGTGGGATCAATTAAAGATACATTGTAGTATAATGATGGGATGATGTGAAGGGTTGAACCTCCGGGATTTGATATAAGACCTGAGTAAATCAAGTTTGCGATACAAGTTTGTCAAAAATATGTGTTGCATAGCGTTAGTAATTTTTTTAAAATGAGAATACTGTATTTTTAGGTTATGCCGAATAACAGAGCTAGCATATTATTTTTTTGTTTTCGCAATTCTGATAAATTTGTTTATTTCAAAATTAGATGAAGTAAGTAAATAACTGCTCAAAAAATCTCGTTTTGTAAAAAGAAGCAAAATATTAAGAAATAATGCTATTTTAAATTATCATCTAAACTCCCTTGATTTGTATTTTCAAGTGGAATAAAGTTACCGTTGAAAAGATTCGAGTAATAGAGAAAATCATTTAAAATTTTCTTATGATTTAAACTTGAAACTGTCGTACTAAAAAGAACGTTGAGTTACTTCATTGGAAAACCGGTATCGGTGCCGATCCGTTTCAATTAGTTAAAAATTGCTATCAATATTACTATAAGATTTCTATTTTAACATCAATATTTCATCCATTTCCCTATACATTCTGTATTTATTCAATTCCCGAAAAGTTGACAGGAACACTTCCACAGACGTTGCAGCTAAATCATGCGCATTGCTTTTGTAAAAAAAAAACAAAAAAAATAAAAATTAAAAAAAGAAGCAAAAATAAAACATCCTTTGTACGCATTCATCGACGTTACCTTTTTTTCACTCTCCCTATACAACAAAATAAATAAACAATCTCGATGAAAAATTTAAACAATAGGAAGGGACATGTAAACGGGGCCCGCGTGAATGGACGCGAATAACGAAAAACACGGGACGCGAAAACTGGGTTGTATACCACAGAGGAGAGGGAGGCTCGCTTTATACGGGGTGGCGGGGGGGGCAGAGAGGGTGGCGAGAGGGAGAAGAACTCCAAAAAGAGAGGGACAGAGAAAGGGTAAAAGCGGACGTAAAGATAAACAAATAAACGGCGTCCTGCCAAAACAATTGAACAGCGCTTTCTCTTTCTGCTTCTTTCTCTTTCGCATGTTGAAGGGCTGCAAGGCTTTTATGCCCCTCTCTCTCCCCCTTCTTTTCCGTCATCCCTTTCACCCCAACAGAGAAAGAGAAAGAGAGAGAGAGAGAGAGAGAGAGCCTATTACCTTCGCGCTTCCTTCGCCTTTTGCTCTCTTTCTTTCTTCTGCGCGCGCGCGCGCATTTTAAATGAGAATTCGAGCATTTTGCGTCTCTCGCACTCTCGCGCTCCGGGCCTTTATGCGCGTGCGAGCTTTTTTAAATACTCGGGGCCGCTGGATAAGGATTTCAATTTCCCAAACGATTGTCAAGCCGTCACGCATTGTGCCAGCGAGAGAGAGAGAGAGAGCGCTCCTTTTTTATTTCGCTGCGAAACGACGATTCGATAAATTTCGCGATAAGCCCCGGGAATCGACCGAAACTTGGACAATTCCGATTTTTTTTTTCATCGTTCTCTTTCTTTCGTCTCTCTCTTGCTCTCTTTGTTCGCTCGTTCGTTCGTTCGCGTGGATTCGATACATTTGGAGTTTTGAATGGGTGGGGAAGCTTTTTCAAAAGGGGTTTTCTTTTCACGAGGTGGGAGAGATAGGGAAAGCGCATATTCCGCGCGTTCGCGCTGCTACTGCTGCTGCATTGCTTTTTTTTTATCTCCTTTGAATTTTCCTTTATAGTCCCTTTTCAAGGTTATTAATTGAAATGTTTTTATACTGTCAGGACAATGGCACTGATGATGTATAAAATTAGCGAGATGACTATTGTTCAGGTTAATTTATTATTTGCCTTTTTTTGTTGTTGCATTGCATTGTTGATCAAAACAATGCCTTATTATGTTCTTCTGAAATACTGCGCGCGAGCCGCTATATATACGTGGGAATCACGAGAGCTGCGCGTGTATAAGTAAGCATCGTAATGAAGTTTTAAATTGAAGTTTCCTTTTACACAAAAAAAAGAGCGCGGTCAGATATTTTCCAGCTTTTCAAAAGTCCGTGATGCCTAAAAAGAAAATCGGTTGCGCAACCCAAATGAATGTGAGCTGCTTAAAATACCACAATTCTATTCTTCTATGATTAAATAGAAATAGTAAAACACAATGGATAACGCAAGAACGATAAAATCCCGATATGGCAGACCGCGCATATAATTCAAAAACTGCACCTGATTCAAAATTCTCCCTATACCCGATGATTAACGATCGCCGCGCGCTGTGCACTGCACGCGATACCGCCCAATCGAACCCGTCAAATAATTCATCAGACGTCGGGGCGAGGCGCGAAAAAAAAAAAAGAAATAAAACAAAAAAATCGGAAAAGAATCAAGCGCACCGAACGCGCACATCTCATCTCTGCGCGATTTTAATCAATCAAACGGCGAACAAACGCGCGCTTGCACGCATTGTTAGATATGCTCGTATATGGTTTGCAACTCATTTACTTACATATATATAGGTAGCACAGTCGGAGATAGAGAGAGAGCGAGAGCGAGATACAAACTGTGGACCGCACGTTCGCCTTTTCTCCTTGTCCGCGCGGCGGTTCTTCTTTTAGCGCTGTTCGCAGCTCTTATGTAGTGTTGTGACTTTTGTTCGCGCCACGCGCACGTCAAATGTAGAGTATATGCCCGGCCGCGTATATACATCATGTAGATACGTGTGTGTGTGTGTGTAGGAGGCGCGCGCGAGTGTATTAAAATCGGCCATTGTTGCGGCGCGGCTGTGTGTACGCGACTGCGGCTCTCTCTCTCTCTCTCTCTCTCTCTCTCTCTCTCTCTCTTCTCAATGCGGCTCGCGAGAATTACGCCTTCCAAAGCTTTTGAAATAATATACCCTTTGCTACAGAGGAACTGGAGGAGGAGAAGCGCACAGCGCTTACATCATACGTATACGTACATATGTGTGCGTGTGTTTGTGTGTGTGTGTGTGTGTGTGTGTGCAATGTAGGTGCGCATATGTGTGTCCGCGCGCTAGAAGAGTTATCAAGAGGAGTGGAGAGGGAAGGGAATGAGTGAAAACGGGAGAGAGAGAGTGAGAGAATGGCGGAGGGTGTTGTTAATGCGCGTGTTCAGTAAAGAATTTTCCTTTTTTTTTTGTTTACGCAAGCAAATTTGTTTTGCTGGCGAGAGGCGCAGTTTTTGCTTGTGTGCGACCGCTTGAAATTAAAAGTCTTCGTTCTTTCCGGGAAGAAAGCGAAATTTGTGGAAGGACAAAGGTGTGAGAAGTTATTGAGAATATGTGTTCTCGGTACCGGAAGTAAAGCACTTTTCCAGCGTGATTTATTGGTTTGTGACAATAGGTTCGGAGTATGGTTATGTAGAAAGACAAGAGCGCTTGTAAAAATATGCATATTGTTTATGTAACACTGTAAGCGGTATTTTCTTTTTTCAATATGTCTGATTTGAATTAGAAATTGGCTTATTTTAATGCATTTAAAAGTGGACTCAGCTGATCGTGACTCAAGCATGAAAGCTTATTATATACGATCGAAAAGAGAAGCTCGACAGGAGCTTTATTAAAAACTTTAATGATCTCAGAGCTATTTAGTACACGACATTTCTTTTATCGTGATAAAACCTAATATACACCTTTCCTTACGTACAGAAATATAGTTTCGGTCTCATTTCAAACCAATATATAGTATATAACAAAGTTGTAATAATTTTTGCATAAAAGAAATCGAGATTAGCAAAGCTTTCATCGGAGGGTCGCTAAACTCACCTTACATCACCGGGGCCGACACGTAAAAGAAACTCGGTGAATTAATAAATGTTCGACTACTGCAGCCGGGCTCTCGGGCATATAGTGGCTTCATTACGAGCGACTCTTCGAAGGCCTGACGCGGCGGCGGGCGGCCAATGGCGGGAGAGTAGCGTCGGCAGTGGCGGCGGCAAACAAATAGGGTTAATTCCACGTGCGCGGCCTGGCTGAATACGTCGTTTTCGAATGGAGGTAATTCCGGGTGACAATGTGGCCTTTGATTTCATAGAACCGCACGCGCGCACGTTTGAATGACGCGAGCTACGTCTCCCTCTCTCTCTCTCTCTCTCTCTCTCTCGCACTCGCTCTCGCTATTGCCATCTTTTTTTATTTTCCATCTCGCTTAGTGACTGCGTGTGTGACTGTTGCATTCTGTGCTTCCGTGAATATCAGTATGTGTGCGCTCTTTTCCTTCGTGGTGTGAATTGTATGAGGTGAGGGAAAGAGAGAGATAGATATATATATAAATTGATTTGCAAATTTTTTACAAAATGGAAAACAATAATGCAAATCAAACCAAATAAAATAAAATAGAGAGAGAGAGAGATAGCGTTTTTCAAGAAATTGAAAGGATCGAATGGGTTGGGACATCTTTAGTAAGTCGCATATACATTTGAGTGAAGTTTATCGGTTGGTATCAGTTTCTAAAAAAAACGGTTAGGTTTTCGTAATATGTATTGTTGTAGGATTTTAATATTCCCCGAAATGAACGAAACACTTTGATACTCAGCGATAAATCGGTATTTCGAAAATAGAAATGAGAAGGTTAAAATAAAATTTTAAATTTTTCCATTTGATAACGCTCTACTTATTTTTACTCTTGCAAGTCGCAGAAGATAAATTTAATAAACAAATTAAGAATATTTAAGAATATCAATATTTGTTTAAAAAAATTTTATATTTGCTAATAAAAGGATTGATCATAATATATTGCTATATTATATATTTTATGAATATATTAATATATTCATAAAAAAATGTTCATATACAGATTTCTTCGTTTCTCTGATGTATTCATATTTAATTTAAAATAATTTGGTATGTTAGGTATATTATTACATTAAATATAAACAGACATGTGAGTTTTAAAATAATTTTTTTTATTAAATTTTCTATTTTTGTTTAAAGTTCTATAATCCTTAATTTTTTTATATTAGTATTTACTATTTTTCTTATATAAACGATATTGTATTATTTATAAAAAAAGGTTGTTGTCCATGACAAAACATCCGTTTTCGTTCAAGACGTCATCGAAAAATGATCCTTTCTCTGACAGATCAACCTTATTTAGAGTTCAGCGAACTGGATATACTATTCACACCTCCAACTACAGCTTTGACCAATAAAGTGCCGACTTGACTTGACTCGATTTAGTTTAAACCGAGTGGTTCGTGAAATCCGCAGTGATTGCACTCTTTCTGTAAATCAAAGTAAGATTTAATTAGATGAAATTTAAGGATATTTTATAGATGCAGTCTCAAGTAAAATAAAATAGATATTTACCATTAAATAATCGTTCTCTGGCATTCCTGTAGGAGCTTGGTTATGGCTTACAGCGATCGGCGCCCTTAACTGCCACGCATAAGGTCGCAGATTGCTTTCCATGTTTAATATGTCCCTCCCGGCATGCATAATCGGTACATATTTTGGCTCTTCTTCCGGCGTCTCGAATGGCGTTGAAAACTGCAATTGAAAAAGTTCATAAGTATTTTTGTACAATGTTAACAAGATCTATTGTTACAAATACAATTAATGTTTAACTAATTGCTACCATTTATTAAAGGCAGAATAATCTAGTAACTTTTTCCCGGCACTTTCTGAATTTAAATACGGCAGATTTAGAAAATGTTATAAATTGTAATTAAACGCTTATTATAAATTTAATAAATAAAAGCTACATTTTGAGTTCACACAGATACACACACCCATGAACATACACACGCATCCACCCACACAATAGCGCTTTAATACAATGTTTAAGATAATCAAAAAATAAGATCAATGCTACAGTATTCATAAAATATTTCTAACGCAAGCTTCGTGTCAAAATGAACCTCCAGTCTAATATGCTTTGAAAGTAAACAAACTAAAAGATTTTCTTCAGAGTTTATACTTATAAGATACCTAGTAAGTATACGAATAGAGCAGTAAAAGTGAATGCACTAATGCAGGATGCTTCACGTATGTTCGATAGAATAAGAGATCAAAAATAAGTGACTTACTCCGGGTACTGATGGTGCTACTGATTCAACTGGGTTAGCTGGCTCTACTAATGGTATTGCCGGTGATAGTGTTGATTTTGGTATTTGCACTAATGGTACTATCGGTGGTACTGGCGGAACCGGATATGTCCACGTTCCTCTCCATACGCTGGCTGTTGACGTGGTACTCGTGCAATTAGTAGTTTTGGTTCCGATGCGAGTCCCCCATCCATAGTTAGCGGAGTTGACTGTCCCGTGGCTGTGACCGTTTGGTATATTGTTAAGTCCATTCGACGGACTGTTAAGAATCTGACTAATTGAATTAGTCAGTTGATCCTGGCTGGCGGAAGCGAAAAAGTGGTTCAAAGACATTTTTAGAAGGATCGAACTAAAGCTGTTACTTCAGTGCAAGTTGACAAATAACTAGTCCCAAATGCTCGAGGGCCTCAATTTATACTACTCCAAAACGAGTGATGGTTATTGCCTTGTAGGCAAGAGAGGGGGTGTAAATATTGTAGACTGGGTGGAGGTAAAATTTAACCTATGGAAACACAGTACCCAGGTAGTGCGACAATGCGGAGCTACTTACGTGCGGATTCTACGCTTCGGATGTCTGCAGCCTATGGCATAGGAAGTGTCTGTGAGTCTGCTGGGGGTAAGTTCTACAGCTTATCCCCTCTCAAAAACTTTTAGTATTACGCCGCTTTGGAATGCCCGAGCTGCGTACAATATTGTTTTAATGCGTTTTTAATGGTGTATTCGCTATTGGGTAAACGTAGTTTACAGATACAGATACACTGCATTCTGCTTACGTTTCACGATATCAATCAATATATTTCTGTAAGTTATGTAAAGTATTGGTTTACTTAATATTAAATTGTATTTTAATTAATTTCGACATAGCTTCCAGTGATATCAAATTCTCTATCTACTATTAGTTTGTTTTTATCAATCGCATAACAATCTAATCAAATGGCTATATTATCCATAGGATTTTTTTTTTCAATCGACTTGAAGAATGTCAGTCTAATCTTAATTTTAGTTCGTCGGAGCCTCGGTAGCCTTATCGAAAGTTACAAGAGGAAGGAAGGAAGTAAGGAAAAACGGTAGTTTTCGTCGTTCGGCGTATACATATATATATATAGACGTGTGCGTTCGGTTTGAAATATTTCCGTAGATTCACCGAGTTTATTAAGGCTATTCAGAGCGTCTTTGCTTCGGTGCCGGCATTGTGAATACAATTTGCTCTCATTCATCCCCCGTGGATGTCTAAATATTTCCAAGTCCCTCCTCCTTCCACTCTCTTCTTACATATACGTATACATATGCGATCTACAGTCTCTTTTTCAAAAAGTTCAGTCTCGTTTATGATTTTTCGGATGAAAATATTTTGTAGCCAACGAAAAAAAAAAAAATCACTGTCGTAGGAAATCCTAAAACTCCGAGCGCATAATACCACAGAGTATCTTTGTCACGCAGTTGCATATCTGTGCAGTCTACATAAAAAAAGAGAAGTTCTCTACACATCAAACGCCTGCCTTTAGCGCAAAAGTCCCTGCATGACGACCAAGAGAGAGAGAGAGAGATAAAAGATATAGTGCGCCACCGTGCACATACATAGTCGCCGCAATCAAAGGAAACCTGTCTTCGGATCGACAATGGTGCACGCGCTGCTTTTGCAGTAGGATAGGTCGGACGCCGGTGCGCAGCTTGCACCGATAGCTTTGTACCATTGATCTGCGGATGATGGTGTATATGTATATATACGCGCGAGAAAGCGATCCTGAAGATATCCGTTAGAACGACTCTCTCTCTCTCTCTCTCTCTCGCTACTAGTCTCTGCTTCTGTCGGGACTGTGCTGAGTACTACGAGAGAGTTTTGAATTGCGCAGGATTGGCTTTATGAATTGAATTGGGGAGCGACTGAGTTTTCGCGGAGCTGATAATAGAGATGATTTTTGCGGATCGAGTGAGCTTTTCCAGTTTTTGTTTTGTTTAAATGAATTACTCACAGCGAAAGTTGCTAAATAACGAATCAAAGTTCAGTTTGTATTTTTACTGAAATTATAAACATGTGTACCAGTTCATTGATGAAAAATGATTTCCCTTGCCGCACATCGACACTTTTCAAAGGAAAAGAGGAACGATAGACTCCTACAATGTGTCCCTCTCAAAGCCACGCCATGTCCTTCGATCTTTCTATGCGAATCTCGTCAAAAGAAAATAATCGTGTGCGCGCCGTGATGGTGTCGAAGGGAAACGATCGTCTCACTCGCACTTATGCCGTTTCCTACACAGACGCACACATAGAGGAGCAATGTAAGAGAGAAATGAATGTACACACATTTCAGTTTCGTCCAAAGGACCGTGCGTGTATACATTTGCAGGCGAGCAAAAGAGAAAGAGAGAAGTAGGGGGAAAGTGAGAGAGATAAAACGGACGCAAAGATGGGGTATATACATGTATTGTGTCGGGCCGCTTGATACTTTATTCCGTATAAAGAAGCCGAGGGTGGATAGTGGGTGGTGGGGCAACAATGGACCAGAGAGAGAGAGAGAGCAAGAGGAGGGGAGACTGGAAAAGAATGGAATGAAATGGGACCGAGAGAGACGCACTCACAGTGTGAAGACTCATCACTCTGTAAACAATGCATCGCGTGCTAGCGAGAAAAAGTGAGAGAGAGAGAGAGAGTGACATAAAAGCGCGAGAGATCTTGTCATCCTTCTCTCCTCATCCCGGTAGCGATAGTTTTGTACGTCGTCAGAAGGATGGAGGACAGAGAGAGAGAGAGAGAGAGAGAGAGAGAGAGAGTGAATGAGCGGATGGATGGAGGCAGAGAATCGAAGAAGAAAGAAAGATTTCTCTCGACGACTCTGAAAATTTCAATCAACGGCCTCCTCCTTCCCCCGTATAGCCTATCTCTTTCTGTCTCTCTCTTTCTCTCTTTATACGAGTACTCTCATATAACGGAGAACGATGAAGAAACCACCGCAGAGTGCAGCGATCTCGCTTCCTCGCGGGAGCAAAGGTATACAGAGAAATTAGTGTGGTATATATGCTTGCCGAGCGTTTGATCATGGGATCGGTATATAGCTCCTGCTCGAATGCATCGAGCGCTTGCATATATCTTCCAATAAACTCTGCGAATATATCGAGCATCGCTGTCCAATTTATAAATTAATAAGAATTCTGCTTATATGCGTTTTTAAAAATAAATTAACTGATTTTTGTAAAAGAATTTTTCGGATAGATCTCTGGAGGTGGCATAAAGATTTGACAATGATGGGGGGAAATTGTTATTTTGGTGCCAGCCCGCTGTCGATGAATTGCACATATTTGCCGAGGGGAAAACTCTAAGGCGGGAAAATCATGTACAAGGCCTATCTTCGTGAACGTGCAAATTCTGGGATTAAGATAATTTATGCCGTTTTCGGTTTTCCCAAGGAATATATGCAAGAAAGGACTATTACCTGGACTCGATCTTTGCAGAGGTTGAATTTTTCATAAATTAAGGGAAGAAAGGTTCAGGGACTGCAATAACGGTCTGTTATGTGATTTACTGCTCGTGACCGTTATTATCCTTTGATGGCTTTTTGACGTACTCAGAGATCAAGTCACATTCTCAAAAGTAAAGTCTGGGGTTTCAGGTACCTGAAAATTTATCAAACTTTTGCGTCTAGGACCCGTGAGCCGAGCACCAGCGGTTTTATGCGCACATCGGGCCCATTTCCGCACGTTTTGACCCGCTTGAACGGCGGTAAAAGGTTCTCCCATTTTTTAAAAATTTTTTTATGTAAACTTCAGGGTGTCAGCTATTGGAAAATAAGGTAGTTGACCCGGTTCTTGATAGCGTAAGAAAAGTGTCGACTTATTAAGAGGAGGCCGGAGCTACCCCCCTTCTCAATAGTTTGTAGTTCCAAGTTCATAGAAAAACTATAAGTCAAATAAGCCTCATATTGCACAAACCGGCTCATCGTACCAAGCACTATGGCGCTCAGCTCCTGGTATTACTCAAAATGATAAATAAAAAAAGTTACATGCACAAATAGGCATGTTCAAGAATTTGAGGTTAATTTTCAATGCGTGAATGTCGGTTACTAGTTCCAGCTTTGTGCAAAAACGACTAATCGTATCCACTTTAAATTGCACAGGGTTATTTATTACATTGAGAACTATGGCGCTCAAGTCCAAGTTTTCATTTTTATAATCAATAGAAAAAGATATCATCAAATCAAAAAAACACGTTTTTAGCTCCGACCTCTCCTTAAGCATTTTATTCAGTAATATTTTGTAAATGAGTGATAAAAAAAATGTTATTAATTAAAGAAGGGTATTCTTTAATTAAATAAAAAAAAGAATAAAAATGACCGCATATTTATTTTTAAAATGATGTTGAAAAAAACGCAATGTAGCAGTTATCGATAGTCAGTTTAAGGTTGGGAGCAGTTGTCGATAGTCGGCGGACCCAATTCTCGATAGCTCCGAAAATTATGGTTGTAGGTTAAGGGTTATGTTAAATTTTATTTTTTTGACAAGTTATTTATAGTTTTTTTTTTGACAGAAATTATACTTTTATTAAAATTATATAATGTTATTAATATAAAACAGAAATAAATATAATAATAAACGTAATTAAATTACAATTAAGGTAAGAATAATTTTTTACAATCTCTCTTAAACACAGAAATTACAGGAACATCAATTGAAATCAACAAGTATTAATGCTAAATAAAAATTTAAGAATAAAACAAAGTTTATTTTGTAACAATGTTATTCAATGGTTTTCTACTTAAAAATAAAGCTTTAATTTTTTTTTCTTCTTCAAGAAAATTTTTTTTTGACATCACCAAATGTTGTTTTTTCTTTGAATCCTCGACAAACTGAATTCTTAAGTGTTCAATTTTTTCTTTTAAAGATATTTGCTCTTTATCTATTGTTTCTGTTTTTAACTCGAGCTCTAGTAATTTTTTCTCTGCTTTATGCTTTTCGTTTGATTTATGTTTACCTTACTTATTTTATCAGAACTTATATCTATGATATTACTCGATTGAAAATATTGAGTATGCTTTGTACATAATTCTAAAGCACTTTCACTCGTAAAAATATAAGAAATCTATTAGGATGGAATAATTATAATAACATAATTATATACTTAATATAATAAATTTACATTTAAATAAATCTGTCCTAACAAATAATATATCTTATTTGACTATAATATTAATAATTTTGTTTTGTTTTTATACTACAAAATACCTTATTAGAATCTGGTTCTCCAATTATCTGAGCCACATTAGTATATTTTCTGTACTATTTAAATCCTTGAGACCATTGCTGCATCTCTATTTTGATTTACTGGATTGGCATCAACTACTATAACATTAGAATTTTCTGAAGGATTATAACTAGTATTGTCTACAGAGAGTTCTTGAATAATCACACTACGGTTATCGTGTTGAGAAACTTCTTCCCAAAAACTTGAATCATTTTCATCTAACAGTCAACTATAACCACTTAGACATCAAATACGATCAAATTTCGCACCTAGACAAAAAAACCTACGGAGCTTTGCACTACTTAGACTCTATCATCGGCGATCTTATACTCCAAAACATCGAGTACGAGTGAATTCCACACCTAGACACGAAAAACTATCTCTCTAAATTTAAAGTAATGAAAATTTCGCAGTTTTAGCATAGTAGATCATCTTATTTGGACTGAAAATTAGTTAAATATTCACTACAATTTCAGTGGATCTTCATCTACTGAAAAAAACAGTGAAATTATGTACTTTTCACCAAAACTAACAGTTAATGATTCACTGGTTTTCCAGCAAACTTTTATACTGACTACTTAGTGCATTTGTAACTAATTTTGAAGTGGAAATCAAATATGACGAATGTAGAAATTAATAAAAGTAATTGTTCATGGAGATAATTCATCATGGAAAAGAATCAACAAAATAATTTGCTTAATACGAAATATCAACCGAGGAATTTATTTCGATCGATAAGTATATCTCGAAAACTTTACGATTTATTGTAAAGCGAGAGATCATAACACAAAATGCGATTATATCTAATATTCAATGTTTCTACAATGCGGTGAGATATAAATAACAAAAGTATTTTTTTGTTTTTAGGGATATAACTTTATTTTCACTAGTTTAGTAATGCATATTCACTGTTAAATAGTGAACATGCACTACTTTCATCGAAGAAAATTCACTGGTTTTACAGTAATATTAACTGTACAAAGTAATGAAATTTTCACTACTTTGAATAGTGTATCTGCACTTTTTATCAGTGAGATACTTATAACTTTGTCAAATAGTGTATACACACTGATTGTTAGTGACTTTTCACTATACTTTAGATTTAGAGAAGAGCGCACTACTTAGACATCATCACCGAGGACCCTGTAAACCTAGATATCGAGTACACATCGCTACACACAGCTGAAAGAGTATAATATGAAATAAATATACATATTTACCAATTGGAAATAAGTAGAAATTATATGTATACACTTATTAATTAAATATTTTTTCGGCGATAACTTAAGAACAAAATAATCTTTGGGAATGAAATTGTTTTCAATTAGAGTCGAACTTTAAAATCTATTAATTAAGCCCCGCAAAACTTCATAAAACCAATATAAAGTATAAATTAATAAAAATGGTCAAAATTTTTTTGAGGTTTAAAAGCAAATTCAAAGTATAAAAGGAAGGCACTGTCGCGCCCCTTGATTGTGTCCAAAAATTATTTAATACATAGTTCATAGCTTGTTTTGCTTATCGACAAAATTTTCATTCTACGAAGTCGAAAGAAACGTTCAGTACATCCTTAATCGGATGATGACGAAACGATTCCTGGCAGTTCCCACCCTCGGCGTGTACTCCCTTTCTCCCTCTATATATATATAGCCAGGCGTCGCGGTATAGCGCTAATGTTTCCACGCGCTAGCTGCATGCACTGCATTAAAAGTAATCGAACGCATGTATCATCCCCTAACGCGGCCAAAGTGTTGTAAGAGAGCAGATATCCTCTTGCCCTCCACCCCTCTTTATCCATTCTTTTCAACGGCTAGTCATTGTCTCTACATCCTCTCTGCCTTCTCTTTCGACGCGAGAGACGACCCCTTTATGCGCACGTCGATTAACAACACACCGTGCTTTTCGGCATTCGCACGGTAGGTATATGGTAGAGTATTGAGTGCTGAAGTGTACTTACCTATGCACTTAAGCATTTGTGTTGCGGTGAACTTTTAGGATACTTTGACCGAAATTTGAAATATAATGGAAATGATGATATCAATTATAATATATGCGTGCAATATGAAACTGTTGCATTTTCTTAAAATATAATCTGCTATTTCACAGTTTCGCATAAACATTTAAACACTGCTGGATCGGTAGAAACTAAAGAATGAAACTTGGAACCTGCGACATTACCGATCGAGTCTCAAACCGGACTCCTGTAATTTTGAAAGCACGTATCCCGCGCCTCTTTTCAGTACTGGTTCGATATTCATTACTATTGCAGCAAGACTTTCTATTCATTTATATTTAGAGGATAATTTATAAAAAAAATATAACTGAATTACTGCTTAAAAGTTATCTACACGTTTTCTCAAGTTTACTTTTTAGTTTATTATATAGCATGTCAAACACGATACTGTTTCAATAATTCTAATTAAAAATGCACGAAAGTTCATATATATACCAATAGTCTGTGCCGGCATTCGTGCATCCGTCCATACTCTGACTTCTCCGTAGCAAAAACCCGAGTAGTCATACATAGTCATGGACCTATAGGGAAGATCCCCGTTCGCCCCCCGACTACATGAATCACACATATTTTCTGACTCACAGATTCATATGTACACATTAGCACGTGCGAACACTTAACGAGAGAGAGAGAAAGAGAGAGAGAGAGACGCGCTGATCACATTCGTGTATACACATTGAATTCTATTTGATACAATGGTGAAAGAGAGTCTCTCTATACATAATATGGTGACGGCCGTCAACATCTGTGTACGTGTTCGAGTTCTCGGAGCATTTTCCTTCCGACTCTACCGCCTTTCAGGCTATTTTCCAGGATGTTCATATATATATATATATATATGTCTGCATGCGTACACTCTGGGTCGCTTCCATTCCCTCCTCCCTCTCGTACATACACGCATTTCCATTAGCGGATGCATATAAGAGGCATTTTGACGAACTTGCCTCTGATGCGTCTCTCTCTTTCTTTTTTTTCGGCGACCTTTGTTACCCAGCTGATGAAGCTTCGCGCGTGCAGTGTGCATGGGTCTATTTGTAAATGGGTCTCTTTTGTCTAGCAGGGAAATTTTCTTTTGTTTCAATTTTTTTATTTTATTTTGATTCTCCTTTTCGTTGCCGCGGATAATATTTGTATTGAGATGTCGCATCGAGCAATGATGAATTGTGACGCACATGTGTGACGAGAATGTTGCATCGGTTTTGTTTTTCCCCAAGAATTTTTTTTCGTATTGACGTTTGCATAGGTAATTGTCGTTATTATTAATATAAAATAATTAATTACGAATACCTTTTACACATTAAATTGGTGAAATAAAAATAAATGAATTTATTAATTTTTAATAAATATATAAATATTTATGACAACTCTCCTGGATAGTGCATGTTAAAAAAATTCGACTGATATAGAATCGCTGCGTTCTCTTAACAAAATCCATTCGAAAAGAAGACGGTAAATTTAATCAGTGCAGAAGCCACACCGTGACTTTCAGCAGAGCCATTCTCTCGTCGTCTATATACACACACACATATATATATATATATGTACATGTAAATACAGACGCATCGCGCGCAACGGCCAATAACAATAGACCGGGGCGCAGTCGCTATACACAGCCAATCAAAGCTAATAAAACAAAGAACGGTCATGCAAATACGAAAGGGGAGAGAGCCGATGGGTGATACGAAGGGCTACCACCACCGCAGCCCTCGGCGCGTATATAGCCTCGCTTTATTGCATCGCGTTAGCAGAGTCAAAACGGTTCGCGCTCGGCCGCGCATACGCGTCACAATGAAAGGCGCTCCGATGATAAATATGCTGATCATCTTATCTAATAAGTGTGCATAACGACTGAAAGGATGAATGGGGACTCGTGTGTGTGTACGTGTGTATGGGAGTTGAAAGTCCCCCTGGAGGCAATTCGGCCTGCGCGATATTTCCTTGGAAGGGCTTTAGTTTTGTTTGGATTGGTGGTGGTCAGTTTGGATGAGGAAACGGGGTGGCGGGTTTTTTTTTTCTTTGGTGTGGGATCGATTCAAGTATTCATCTCATTTTTATGTATATAATATATAAGTTTATTGCAGCTTGATTGTTTAACGGCTTTAGCACTCTTTTTGTTCGTGCTTACAATTTCATTTTTTTTATTTTTCACAATATGCTTTGTGATTGACTATTGAAGTAAATCATTTTTACAAAGTTGCACATCAAAATAGCGATTGTTTAACCTTTGCACTCTTTTTGTTCGTGCTTACAATTCTATTTTTCATAATTTTCACAACAAATGGTGACTGTATGTTGAAACAAATAATTTCTGTAAAGTTCTGCACATAAAAATAGCGAATAGTTAATTTATTCGAAAATTCACAGTTAACTATTACATATTGCGAGTAATTTTTGATATCTCGAAACTAAATCTCTTTAATCGACTTATATTTGATAATTAGTTATACTATTTATATATATATATATTGACTCAGTGTGTACGAAATTTGTAGTAAACATAATAATGAATTTTCTTTCGTTGAAATAATATTTATGATATTAGATCAATTAAGAATCACTTTTAAACGTATCTTACATTAGCCGTTATAATTATGGAAGACAAACGACATAAATATGTATATAAAATCAGAGCTGCTCAATTGATTTAAAAATTAATGGTTTAAATGATCTATGAAAATGAATGATTGTATATACAGCTATACAAAAGGTAACTCATACTATAATGTACGATCGAATAAATGAAATTAAATGAAATGACTCGAATCTAAAATATATCGTAAATCCGTCTCTCCGTTGGTAACCTTCCAAAATCTTTGGAAACCCTTATATAATCGTTGCTCATTTCTCACTTTTGCAGAGCATTAATTCCGTCGCTTTTCCGAATTTTGATTATGACCGTACGGACCTTTCAGCGTGTAATCGTATCTTCTCACTTCTCGTCGATCGTTTTGTCGTTGTTGCCGATTTTCCACAGTATCGTTTGCGAACAAGTCTGGGAATAACATTTCTATTCCTGCAGCTATGTCGTTCAAGTTCTGCACTCGCTCCAAAGCTCCTGCCTGCTGCAGTGTGCAATCTTTTATGTCCTCTTGTGTGCAATCGTTTATGTTCTCTTGTTGTACCATTGTTAACTGCAAAATCAAATGTTCAAAATTGTTATCTATGTACTCGAGTTTCATAGGTATCGATTATTTCTAGCATTTAATATGATACACAACTTTTTTTTATTAGAAATACACAATACAAGTTATTTAAATTATTTAAATATATTGTTATAAAGATAGAACTTATTATAAATTTACATTTAAAACTATCTGTAAAACTAATGTGTTTGAATGAAATTGAGTTTATAGTTTAAGTAGGATAAAAAATTAATCAAATTTGTACGAACTTCCTTAACTAATAGCTATGCTTTAAAGTATATGTAATAAATTTTATACCACTTACAAGAATTGTTTATACTTCACAATAAAAGGCAATAAAATGACTCTGGCCGTGAAAATGTGGTTGCTGACTTTACTTTAGGACGACTGTGGATCGTGTGAACGCTATTTCGGCAGAAAAGTTGCCCCCGTACAAATCGCGTAAATCGTCAAATTTGCCTTAATTGTATGGGTGTATACCTGGACGCGACTGATGGAAAGTTTCAATCTGTTCTCGGAATTAGGCAGTAATAATTCTCTCTCTCTCTTTCGCTCTCGCTCTCGCTCTCGCTCTCTCTTACTGTCACTATAATTGCAGTCAGTGATTTTTGCTACCCTGATATTATTGCCAACGTATATAAAAAGCCAGCAGTTTTTTTGAATCCATTTGCTGCTCATTATGTAAATAAAAATTATTTCAAAATAACTGTAGCGTTTGTGCAAATGATTTAGCGCGCTTATTGCGCAGTAGGGATTACAATTTTCCATGTTACGTTAAATTGTCGAAGGTAGTGGGACGTTGTACACAGTACGTAAACAAAGGAGAGAACAATCGGAAAATCAGTATTGCTCGAGCGATTCGAGAAATTGATCGTGTCGTTGAGAATCGTCATTATGGCGAGCCTATCTGACGCCAGGGCTGCACTGGTACGTTACTATTTTGCATCTTTAACCTTTTAAAGGTTTACTGTAACTTGAATATCAGCTTATGTAGTTATAAGTAGTGTTCTTTTTTTTCATTATGCTGTGCATGATTTAGAAATAATTACTGCGTTATATATGTACTTTTTCACTACGCGAATAGACTTATACTATTTCTAATTTCAAGAAAACATCTTCTACTATAAAGCATCAAAAATATGTTTATTTAAAATAATTATTAGTGATAATTTCAAAATACATGATTAGTCACCACATATGTGACTGTTCATTTAGTGCCGGTTCTAGCAAGTAAATAATCTTTTAATCGTAGCTTTGTTTTTCTTGAAATCCAATAAAGCCGCTAGAACCTTACAACCTCAAAATTTAGAATCAAAGAATTACAACTGCCAATCCAGTTCTTATTTTGAAATGAATTAGTTTCAGCAAAAATGGGTTCCATTGATCCCATTGCCGAAGGTAGACCCCGAAAGTACAATCGACCGGATAAAGAAGCTCGCAGAAATCAACGCCATGATCGACTCGATCATAACCGACGAGAACAACAACGAGCTTCCCGCTAAGTCCAAAAACACGAAAAAAAAGGTGAAAAAATCGGCTGCCAGAGCAACTTCATCGAGGCTATCCCATCCTTGGGCGAACGATGTTCTGCATATAGTCGTGGGCGACAGCTGCGATGAAGACGACGACAGTCCAGAGGCTGTTCTAAAGAATCATTACGTGCGGAATCCTTGGTTTTATGATACACTTACCCACTGCGTTTCCATGCGAATTTATGGCGGTCGACAACATGCCTTCGTCAAGCAATACTATCAGGAACCTAAGCTGTGGAAAGGCAATTGGAGGGGTGAGGGAAGGGATTGAAAATGGTGACCTTCTCTTTTGGACAGGAAATAAGCAATACTGCCTTATGACGGCGAGAAGGTACAGAAAGTGAACGAAAGCAAGATGTTCAGTGAGAGATGCGGGGATTTATGACCGTTATAAAAGATTTTTAATTATTCCCGTGCTTTGTTTTAGTGACATTCTGTATTAATGTTTTTAAGTGTGATTCTATAGTAAATGTCATAGTAACGAACACTAATTTAGTGTTAAAAACAAATTGTAAATATGTATAATTTTAAATTCTAAGCTGATTTATAATGCAGAAATTTTCTGCTGCATTTAATTTGATGTTGAGTGTAATGTATGTTTAATAAGTCAATTCGATCTCTTGTACAAAAATGTAGAAAAGAGGGAGAAAGGATATTATCCGGTATTGGAATATGTTTCGTATATGAAATAATCCAGAAATAATAGTATAGAATTTTCGCATTCAGGTTATAGAATTTCTTTATTGGAGAAAGATGATTTTTTCCATTCTTTTATATCAAAACAGTTATGAATGCGATGACTGTTAGAAAAATTGTATCTCAAAATAAATGTTTTCTACATTTTTAACAGTATTTAATCCTTCGAACAATAAAAAACTGAATTTTAATAAAAGAATAGAATAAGAGTTCTTTTTTAATTAAGAAAAGTATGACTTTAATAATAAAAACTTTATTTGGTAAATCATTTTAATTTTATTTTGAATGCAAATAAGGATGTAAAAAGGTATATAAGAAAATCACTCTATATGACTAAGATTAAGTAGCAAATACAAAATTTTTCATTAGATTTTAAATACTTTCGTGTATATACGTTCATATTGAAGCGTTAAATTACATAATTCATGGAATCAATTAAGTACAGTTACGTAATTATCAATCTCGTCTAAGCTCTGTCTTGGTGATGTAAGCGTACTTTGAAGGGAATGGCTATACCAGCATTTCATTGAAGGCTTTATGTTTTATTCATTTTACCAATACTTTATACTTGTACATTATTTTGTGTGACCATTCATAATGTTTTTGATGGACTGATATAATTAACTGAAAAATATTACTTAGAATGTTATGTTTATTTGTGATCGAGGTTAAAGTTTTATCGGTAACGTTACTAATTTTTGAATTTTTTGTATTTTAATTCTGATCTAATTCAATAAAAGATTAATATGATCGAGTATTTTTATCTTGTTTGCTCAACTCGTTTTTGGATTATATAAGTGGTAAAATTACAAATTTCTAAAACTCAAAGGTTTCTTATACTTTTGAATAAAGGAAAAGTACTTTCTAGATTTAATCTTTTTCCGCTTGATATTATGCTTGCAGGAAAAAATTTCTTTTGCAATTCAACATTTCCCCATTCAAAAGAATCTTTCCGAGAGCATATCCAATCTATACAGTTCTTTTTCTATTATCCTGCTAACATTTTTGTAGCATGCAATAATGCGCGTGCAATTAGAAAAAAAATTCCCTCGACTCGATAGAGACTTCTTTGTGGTCAGGTACAAGAGATATTTATTGAACAAATACTATTTTTCACTAATTAAAAATACCTATCAAATAAGAATATGATTTTTTTAATAATAAATAATAAAAATTATAACTAATAAAAGAAACTACATTTATTTAACATTATAATAATTTTAACCTGGTGACCGTCCAAAATCCACACGTTATCTCATAATAATGTTTCAATATTCCGGACTGCCCATCGCAGTAGTCTAAATTTTCAGGTCTTATTACCATCAACGTAATCCGTCCGCACGCAATGAACTTTTGAGCTGCGACACACAATAATCAACACAACATATACCTATACAAAGAAGTCAAAGATTTGATTCATCGATAAATTTTTCCAAGTCCCCCATACACACACACACACACGGTACATGCACGAGCTGGAATTCAAATGTACCCGGACAGATTACGTTTTCTCGGTTCTCGCACCTCGGCACGTTCTCGTGCATGCATATATACACGCGCACACACACACACACATGAATACACAGAAGCGCCCGTGCACCAAGAGACAAACGCAAAGTGGCGCCAGGGCTCAGGCGCAAGTGCAAAGAGCGAGAGCGAGAGAGAGAGAGAGAGAGAGAGAGAGAGAAAGAGAAAGCTAAAGGGGGAGAAAAGAGCGAAATGGTGGAAAAAAATAAAAGGGGGAAGAAAGGGAAGTGGAGAGGGAGGTAGGAAGGGAGGGAGGGAGAGAGAGAGAGAAACGCTCTCTCGCGATTTCAGCGAGGCGCTCGGCTCACATTCACGTAGACAAGCGGCACTGGGCGCTCGCGCTGCGTGACGTCACCGCATTGTTAGACGAGCAAGCATTGTAGTCACTATTGTGAGTCTCCGCCATTATTCTAAGACAATCGTCCGACACAATGAGACGGACGGGAGAGAGGAGAGCCAGAGAGAGAGAGAGAGAGGATGAGTGGGACCGATTCGCTTTGTGTGAGAGTGTGTGTGCACGCGCGTGTGATCGCTCGCGTATACGTATATTTCTTCCTCTTTTCCGCGTAACCTGCAGCATGCGGACTCTCTTTCTCTCTCTCTCTCTCTTTCCCTCTTCTTATTCCCTCTACTACTCGTACTCTCTTTTGTACGCTTTTCCCTCCATTTCATCTCTCTCTCTCTCTCTTGCGCGCGCGCTCGCGTTCTCTCTAATTCTTCTCCTGGCTTGCTCTATCGTTTTATCAAGCTGTTTTTGTCTTTTCGCCGTGCTCCCTCTCCCTCTTTCTCCTACTCTTTGTCCTTATCACTTTTTACCCCCTTCTTGACTTTCTTTTTGCGCTCCTTATGTGCGCTACTTTTGCCTCTTTACTTTTTTCGCTATACATGCGCTTGTTCGTATATTTTACTGTTTGCCGTCGTTATTGCATACCATTCGGTTATTGATACAGCGTCAATTGTTGGTATCTACTATTCTATTTTTCCGATTAGATTTCTCGAAAGGTTTATCGTTTTTCTCGCTACTCGAATAAAGATACGAGCTGCACACTATATGTATATGATTTTAAGCACTCCGACTGCATTTTCATTGTTTTGACTCTCCTTGAGAATTCTCGACAGAAGCTGGGTACTTGTGAATTCTAAATACAGAAATGCAAGTGCAGAGGCCTTTGTTAGGTAGCGTGGCTTTTAAAGCTTCTGTATTATTGATAAATTAACTTAAGTTGTACCGAGTCATTTTTAATTCTTAGGTGGCTGTTTTTCGGTTCACATTATGATTAGAGGCTCATTGTTGACGGCATGAACGAGCCTCCTCTATTCTGATATTTCGTTATTGTATTTTTCCATAATACAAATCGTACCAAAGAACGTATTACTAAATTAATGCTGAATTAACAAAGCCACTTTATGAATGGGGAACTCAATCTCGAGCACAATGGCATATGACTTTTTTATATATGAAAATCTAGAAAAAAAGAAAATTATCATTTGTATATTAAGAATAACTTTTAGAACGTCAAAATGCAGATAATGCTTATGAATGTGAAATGAAGTCAGCTACTGGATTACAAAAGGCACCGTATTACCATTATTACGTGTCCTTCTGGCAACACATCCTTATTTAAATTCTTGCGTAACGATCAACGAATGCATCCGTATCCTTTAGCCTTTTCTCTCAAACTCTGCCAGCATTTTCCATACCTCACACGCGTACGTCACACGCGTACGTCAATTTGACGTGCCGGTTGGGTACACACTTGATTCTTCTGTAATTCAAGGCTCTTCCTTCTCTTTTATCATATCGTCTACATTTTTATTTATCTTCAGTTTCAGGATTCTATATTCAGAACCGATTGACGTCGTTTTTGTTGAACCACAATCGTAGACATGGACAAACAAAATGAATTACAAATACTAATAAGTCATTAAAAATTTACATACGAATTGAGCAGAAGGAAACGACTTGGATACATTTCTTGGTCCTAAAAGATATTGGCCACTCTTACGCAATACCTCGATCGTAGGTAAAAGCGGATAAAACGCAAATCTCGAAGGCAGATCGAGCTCCTCGGGTCGTCCCCTCACACCCGATCGTCCATCCAAATCCACGGAGACGCAAAAGGCCAGTTGAGCGCGGATCGGCAGTCGCGCAAAACTCTCCCCGCGAGCAGACGAACCGAGAGAGCGTAGGTATATAGACAGTCTCGGACTTGCTGCTGCTGCTGCTGTAGCCACGGATCCTTCCCTCCCTCGCCGTCCACGACGCAATATAACCGAGCGCGAGCTACAATACTCGTGACAATGCTGAGCTGCGACACCGGCACATTGTCGTGCGGAGAGACAGAGAGAGAGAGAGACCCAAATCCATTGTCTGTACTTCTGTTGTTCGGCTTTCATGACGGTCTTTCTATTCTCTCTCTCTCTCTCTCTCTTGGTGGGTCGCGTGCCGGCGCTTCTATTAGAGCCTATATATACTAGATAGCGGCAGGTGGAAGGGAAGAAAAAAGTGGCCGAATCATGCGCAATGATCAGGTTGTGCGCTGGTGGCGGTTTTTTGTTCCGCGAGTCGGGTGTACAGGTGGACTTTAGGGGATAACAGGTTGATTGTGGTCGGATGGAATAGAATTTAGTTTTGGTTTTTGCGATCGCGCTGTTATTCGTTTTAGGGTAATTCTAACATTATATTCATTTTTCTTAATGTTTTCATTGTTCATTTATGCTTAATTCATTGTAAAAAGTTTAATAAGTTGTTCAAATTAGTTATAGAAAGTTAGGTATTGAAAAAGGTATGTGTATATAGATTAAATTAAAATGTCAGTTTAGGTACATTTAATATTTTCTTATTAAATAGAGAAAATATTATCGATCGATTCATTGATACGCTCCAGTTTATTATATAGAAGCTATATAACATTATTTAAAAAAAATTCGTATAATATTGTTGTAGATCTTATCAAACAGTTCGGTTTCTAGTTTCCGTGGTCCATCCCAACAGACACGTAGAACATTGAAATTAAAAATCTCTAAAGTTCAAAGTAAAACAATTAGGAAAACGTTAAAAATCTGCAAGCGTATAACTGCAGGTACAGAGATAATAATATACTCTCTTATAAGCAAGGGAAAATACATTTATTACGATTGTCAAAAGCGAGGGCGGCGCAACGTTCGCCAGGCGGGTGCGCGCACGCTCGCGTCGTAAGCTCAAAACACATTATCCTTCACGCTCACACGATTAATTTCCATTCAAAGCATCCGCGCGCGCGCGCGCACTCGTAAAGCGCGCGGGTACATAAATTACCGTGCAAAGCGTACATACATCCCTTTTAAACGTAGTAGGAGTATAACAGCTCCTATACCCCGTCCGTTCGTAATTAGCTTCTTCTCTTACTCTAAACAGCCAACTTACGGTCCTAAAACCCAAGTGCCCCGACAGCAAAGAGAAGCACAGAGAGAGAGACCCGGCAAAATAAAGAAGAACGTCTCGGGAGAAAAAAATAAAATCCACCCACGAGTCGGAACAGAAGAAGAAGAAGAAGAAGAAGCTCGCTATGTATGTCTGAGGGTAAAAAGAGGAGAGCAGAAAAATTCGTCGTCGTATAGGCCTCGCGTGGCAGTCTTAAAGGAAAGTATAAGGAAGGGCCGAGCGCTTGCATGACCTCGCGCTCTCGCGCATATCGCGCGAAATAAGGTAAAACAAAAAAAGCAAGACGACGACGTCGACGTCGACGAGAAAGAGAGAGAGAGAGAGAGAGGAGGAGGCAAAGAGCGAAGAGCCTAGTCTCTTTCGCCCGGTCTGAAAGAAAGAAAGAAAAGAAGAAAAGCGCGCGGAGGTAAAGAAAGGAGAGCCGAGCGTGAAGAAAAAACTCGAGGAGAAAGAGAGAGAGAGAGGCAGAAGTGGCCCCGTACGAAGGCAAAGCGCCGCAAACAGTCCATAGAAATTCCACTGCTGTGCTGTGCACTGCCACTTCTACGTGTGTATATATATATGCAGTGTGTGTGTGTGAGCGCGCTGTTATTTAAGCTTCGCATAATGGCAACTCTTTTATGCTTCTTGTGTCTTACATCTGAGACTGTGTCGCGCGCGCGCACCCGGTCTTCTCTCTCTCTCTCTCTTTCTCTCTCCGTCTCTTTCTTACGCTTTCCATTCATTCCGCTGAATGCCCAGCGAGCGAGCACAATGCTTTCTATGCCTGCAGTGCTGCATGCTACTGCTGATGCTGCTTCTATACTGCTTCTGCTGAGAGTGGGAGAATAAGAGAGAGAGAGAGAGAGTACTTGCAGAGAGAAGAAGCGAACAGCGGGAATTTCGAAATTTCTGACTATATGTACTGTGTGGATGAAGTTGCTTGCGGTGTGCGGAAGAGAAGAGCTTTTTTTGGAAGTAGTTTGGCGACCGGTTATTTTTGCGCGATGAAGTTCCAGTCGCGAGGTGTGCGGGATACGTGTGATTCTGTTTGGCTTGTATGCTGGAAGTGTACAGGTGAATAGGTGGCAGAATTGAAGGGGTATAGTTATATATTGTATTTAAAAAGAAGCTGAGCACCTCCTTTATGCGCGAGTATCATTTTTGAAGAGATCTTCTGTATTCGGACAAAAACGACCGAGGTAAATTTGCTCACAGAGAATCTATCGAACGATAGTTAGGTAAATTTTCTTTTCAGAGTACGAAAACCGCCTGAAGTTAAATGACGAATCGATGCTAATTGATCCCCCGTTCAGGATTCTGTACTTGAGATTTTTTGTACGACATAGTGATAATAATTAATGGAATGAATTTCTTTTTCCCATCGTGAAAACATATAGTTTTGGAGATCAAGTGCACCTATACTACAACGTTGTTCTTTTCATGACGTAGGTAGTAGAAAAGGTGCGCGCGTTGTCAGGCAAGTTGAAAGTCAAGACTCGCGGTCTATACCCTCCGCGGTTGGACGGATTACCGAAGTGGAAACAACAGGTGTACGGTCAGACGTGAGGCTTGAAAGTCACGAAACTCTTAACACTTTGTTAATGGCTTTTTATCAAATATCAATTCCTGTTAATGTGGGACACCAACGCATTATTTAGCCTCTCTATAGCTTTCTCAATTCTTATTTTAGTTCCCTTGTGATTTTGTGATTGTGTTATTTTTATCATTCCTAACCAATGTTCCAACCAAACCAACTACTCAACCATTCTTAAGTGTTGCAAAAAAATTAAAGAAAAAGTTTGAACTATCCGATTCTGACCTATTTGTGAATGAAAAATCTTGGAACAAATAAAGGTTAGTGACTGCAGCTTTCTTCTCAACTTACTAGTGCGATGTCGAAACATCACACGTATCTCTTTCGAATTCTCCCCTCCCCATCTCCTCCAGCCCAACGAAACTAACGAATCACTAAAACCCCTTTAGCACACCATACACATAGCATCATCGACCCTTTAAAAAATACCACAGACACGCAAATATTCGTCCCCGCTCAATGGACTCAGTTGTACGTCTGAAAATACAAAACGATACGCTGCAGCTGAGTTCTATTATATACATATGTATATTATGTGTATGTGTGCGTTCGTGCGTAGATCGTGGATGCACCACCAGCACAGCAAGGCGAAGAACTGATGTGCAGCGGAAGAGGAGAGAGAGAGCGCGCACCAGATCCGATGTCAGGGATAGAGCGAGAGAGAGAGAGAGAGAGAGAGAGAGTATTTGTGGGAAAAGAGAATGGGATGGGTGGGCGTATCGGTTAAGTGGATGAAATTGCAAAACAATGAAGCGGGAGGGGGGGGGGGGGCAGCAGCAGCAGCAGCAGCAGCAGCAGCAATAGTGGGGGTAACAATGTGAGGGACAATAGGCCTGATAATACGTCGGAGAATGGACGCCTAGACAAAAGAGAGTGTGCAAGAGAGAGGCGAGAGAGGGTGCAAGGTTCTCTCTCTCCCTCTCTGTATATATACATAGGAGAGCTCCCGTTGATGTCCCTGTGTGAGTGTAGGTGTGCAATAGGTGGTGAGAGTCGGCCTCACCTGGCGGCTTTCTATATATATATATATATGTGCGCGATAACGGATCGCTCTCGAAGACGATGAGGGAGACGACGTTCGGCGTTAACGCGATGTTTTCGTTTCGTGCGAGCTACGAGTTTGTGTCGTTTCTCGAGTGGAACAAAAATATCACTAATTTTATATTTTTGTAGATTTGTTTATTACATTAACTACATGAAACTTATCATACATAGTGATTAAAAGACATCAAAGAGTTAATTCAAGTATCTGGTTCACATAGTTGAGACTGTTTTAAATTTTTATCTCAGAATTTACGAAATGCATACATCCATTCTCGCAAAATTACATAATACGATAAACGACAAGTTCATCCGTTTAAAACTGAAACGTTCAATTCCATCGAGCATTAAACACCAGCTCAACACATAAACACCCATACATTCCATACCAAGCGCAACATCCAAAACTACATCGCTTGTCCAAAAACAAGTCGAATCAGCATCCGTTTTCATGCGCGCTTAATTCCGCATTTTCAATATATATTCGGCCCCGAAACTTTGGACACGGTGCGGTTCCTCCCTCCTACACATATACACACAGACACATATATATATACACATAAAGTGCAGCCGTCCAGTCGACCGAAGAGAGCAAGTGCGAGGCACATTGGCGTAATGCGCGTGTACCGAGCGTGAATGGACACACGGGAGGAGGGGGATGCCTTGGAAGGCTGGTAATTAGGGAAAGGACCAGGATGAATCCGTACGACGATCGCTCCGCGCGACGAATGAATGCGTGACTCTCTCTCTCTCTCTCTCTCTTTATATATATATATATATATTTCCGTTGGACGACGAAACGAGCTTTCAGGGAGCGGCTGAATTGAAGCTCTCCTCTCCCCCCGCTGCTGGCCAAGTCGCGAAATAGACAAAAGCTCTTTCCCGCCGACTGCCGAATAATTCGTCCATTCTCTCTCGCTCTACCCGCTGGTCCATACAACATATTCGCGGTGCTTCGCCGCACGTATATATATACTTTATCCCAACCCTGTACTCTATCCTTCTCCCGCTCTCGCCTAAATCTCTGCGTCTGTCGCTTTTTCACTTGTCCCCCTTTGTCTCTCTTTTCTATATGTCGCGGATCTCTTCAAGCTCCCTCCCTCCCTCCCTCCCTCGCTCTCTCTCGCTCTCTCTAGCGAGCTTTTTTTCACTGCTACACACGGTCTTGTGAAAAAGCTCGCGCGCGCTCTGCCTTTCTTTGTTATTCTTTCACCGTGCGTTTGTATCTTTCCTTCTATCTTTTTTTTTAGCTTTTTCCATGTATTAGGGGTATATTCATTTTTTTTCCTGATTCTCCCTCTCGGTCTCTTTCTTTTGGGACGCGTACCTACGCGTTAGTTCGATGCGTGGGATTATTTTGGAAAAATTGCGAGCCGCTTTTTCCTCGGAGTAGCTTTGCAAGTTATGTGTCAGGTTATTGCGAGGGGACGAATCGTTACGGTAATGGAGACGAAATTATAAGATAGAGATCGAATAAGGAGTTGATATCTGGTGGACTGAAATGACAAACGGCATTAATTCTCAAATCGGAAATATACAGTCAAACAATAAATGTAAAATTCAATTTAACTACTGTTCATGTTTCTGGTAGTTCAATAATTATTTTTCCATGTTCTTCAATCAGCAGTTCTGCATCGTCTCGCTGTTCAGCCGATACCCTTTTATGTATGCTTCAGCATCTCGTTCTCCATTCGCTGCCGATTCCCTGATATTCGACGAGACTCTCGCGAGAACGGTATAGAGGTGCACTCTTTTACTCGGTCCCCAACGTCGCCCTATTCTGTCATACCAAAGTTTCCAACTTTTAACAGGTTCCATCTTCTCTTTCTCTCTCTCTCTTTTTGCTCTCTGACGAGATGACAATTCGCTCGACCATTGTCCGCGTGTATATAGGCAACTGAGTTCCGAACTTCTGGAGAGTCACTCTTTTGCTTTTGTCTTGTCACTCATGTATGGGCGTATACAGTTTTCGAGTATTATTGAGACCGAATTTTTCACTTTCTTGCTTTCAATTTTTCTCACTCTACTTAGTATATCTACATAGTGGTAGATTTTCACTTTTAGACAAATATTGAAAAATATTAGAACTTGACTTGTAAAAGTGTATCATTCATTATTAAATAATAACTATTGTCTTTTCTATTGTACATTCAACCTTTTGAATCAAAATCTAACTTTAGCCTTTGATCCAAGTTTTAAGTAAAATTTACTCAATAATTTGTGCTATTACAATCCTCAATCCCAAAAATAATAGTATATATGTACCATCCCTACCAAAAAAAAAAGCGTTTCTACGCGATCTCTTCCATGCTATACCGATCCCTAATACCCACGACCACCCGAAGACACTCGTGCCTGTGCGCATATCCGCAATAAGTATATACGCGCGCGTGTATGCGTGCATTACGCGTGTAACTCCCGCTATTCCTCTCTCTCTCTCTCTCACTGCTCGTCCCTATCGGTACCTCTCTGTACCTCAGCAGCCGCCGCGCACTCTCTGCAGCGGGCTTTATACGCGCGCACAATGACACGGGCAGACAAACGAGGACGAGCACAATGGCGAAATGCAGCAGCAGCAGCAGCAGCAGCGGCGGCAGTAGCACGTGGTATGCTCGCTCGTTCCGCGGCTAGGCGCACAATAAAGGAAGAGCAGAGCTCGGTGTGCGGCAAGAGAGAGAGAGCGAGGGGAAGGGAGAGAGGTAGTACCTGTATGATAATACGCGGCATGCGCGCACGTCGCGCGCCATTGGCGCCTCAACTGCTTTCGTTCCGCCTGTACCTCTCACTCTCGTTCTGCGTGTCTGTATATATGAGCGTGTGCTGTACACACATAGTGGGACGGGAGAGAGAGAAAGAGAGAGAGATATCCAGAATTTCTTGCTGATAGTAAATCGCGTGCCGCCGCCGTCGCTGCTGTCGCGGCACTGACTTCCTTTTGTCGTGTGCGTGCACGCGATGAAATTGCGTATGTAGGTGCGCGCGAGAGTCGAGTGTCGTAGGGGTACGGGGTACGTATAGTTCTGCAGTATACGCCGACATTTGGGAATGGAGTTTGCATATGGAGCGTTCGTTGAGATAAGTTGAGCTGCGTATTTTCGTCGAAGGTTATGTTACTGGGTAATCACGGTCGGATGGTTGAGAGGGGGGTTCATTAGCCCAGGCGAATTGGTGCTTTGAGAGAGGAAACGTTTCGAAAGCGTAAGATTGTCGGCATTCAGATTATCGAATTTGAAGAAAATCTAATTGTGTCAAATAAATTTCAATTGTTATCATCAACGTATTGGATAACATAATCGATTATACAGATCTTTGCAAATTACCTTTTATCAACTATCCATACGTATTTACAATTCATATCCACCATCAATCCATATTAATTTCATCTTTAATAAACAATTGGCCATAGTAACATCGTTAACACCGTCATTCAACCTCTCGAGCGAGCGAATTCGCCGAATAGAGCACCAAAGGAGAAGCTCGGTGGTATTATATGTATAAGGGTCTGCGAATTTCGCGGGAAGACGCGGCGTTCGTGTACCCCCGTGTGCGTAGAAATTGACTCGCGCCTCGAGGTGTATACAACCCTATAGAGTTCTACAGGAGGGGGGTTGGGGCTTGTCTAAGGGTTGTACATATACACAGAGAAAAGCAAGTACCACCACAGCTCGCAGCGGAGAAAGCGAGCATATTTGAAATGAACCGAAAGAGCTTTCGCGCCCCGAGGCGGCGCCAAAGAAGAAGAAGAAGAAGAAGAAGAAGAAGAAGAAGAAGACGACAACAACCCACCGAAAGGTGGGGGACTTGGGGGACTGTATACAGGGTAAAAGAAGGAGGAAGCAAGGAACGAGGAAGGAGACGAAGAAGAAGAAAGGTATGGGGTCTTGCGCTAGCGCGCGAGTTGGCGTCGGTGGTGTATTCAAGGGAATAGATGGATGGAGTGTATTGGTGTGTGTGTGGGGTGCGCGCAACAATGGTGCTGCGCCGGTAGCCGACAATGCGCTCGCCTGACTTCTTTGCGTGTCAAATGACTGAAAAGCCGTTGCGCGGTGTGTGTGGGGGTGTAAGGGTGTGTGGAGGTTCGCTCGGCCTGTATACGCGCTGCGACTACATTTGTGTACAGGTCGTGCACGTACATGTACACGGCCAGAAGAGAGAGAGAGAGAGAGAGAGGCAGGGGGTCGAGGGGGTGGAGAGAGTAGTGGCGCGCGGCAGTGGTGGGGGTTGGGCATGAAAGGCTGGGCGCTTTGTTTGGAAACAATGCCGATACTCACGGGCTACATCCTCATCTCCATTCTTCGCGTTGACGCAGCGCTGCGGAGCGGCGGCAACGGCGGCAGCAGCAGCAGCGGACGCCGCCGCTGCCGCACGAAAAGGGTTGGCTTTATTCATCCCTGATTAAAGTTATAGGCTATAGCTCTGTCTCCGTCGTTCGCTTTTCTGGGCGCGCCGCACTGGAGCAAGTGACGACTACAGCGTCGAGCGAGCTGTGGTCTGACCGCACGCGGCTCTTTTCACTTGCGTGTTCTCTCTCTCTCCCTCTCACTCTTTCTGTGGGTGGGTGGGTGTGAATTTGCAGTCGATGCCGAGTAGGAGAGAGCGAGAGAGTGAGAGAGAGAGAGAGTGACTCTTCGGCTTTTTTGACACGTGCAGGCGACGACGACGGATTGATGGATTTTTTTTTTGCTTCCTTTAGCTCGGCGCGCGCGGAGGGTTTGTTTTCTTTTTTTCTTTCTCTTTTGCTGCCGCGCGCGCGCGGCTCTTTTATGACTTGGATTACCTCGTGGGTGAGGTGCCGAGCGTTCTCTTTTTTTTTCCTTCTTCTTTCTCCCTTTCTTTTTTAGGGTTGGCTTTAATTGTGGCGCGGTGCGGGTTATTGTGTGTTGGAGAACTATGAGAGCTTGAATTATTGCTTTCTTAAAGAGAGCAGCTTTGTGCTTTTTTGAGAGACCCTTTTTACGAGATTGCTGAATTCGGAGCTAGGCCGGCCATTATGTTCGGTGAAAATGAACATTATTTTTTTTATTAAGGTTATTTATTGTAACGTTTCGAGTCAAACGTAGATTTTTCATTTGACAATGAGAGATCCAGCCAGTATTTTTTCTTTCATCGCGCATTTTCTACGAGACATTACAACGCACAAGGTTGTACAAAAAAAAGAGTCATACTCTTGCATCGCGAACAATACTGGAAAAAAAAAAAACAAAAAGGAAAAACACCGAAACACATGCAAAGTCGCGAAAAGAAGAGTCTCCTACGAGTATCAAAGACATTGAGAAAGATCTTTTTTCCCTCCTTTTCCGTCAGATCAGCAGCAGCAGCAGAAGAAGAAGAAAATGAAGCGGCAGAAGAAGAAGTTCTCGGCCGATATTCCGCGACGTCTCTCTTTTCTCTCGTCCTTCGCCCATCCTCCCCGGCGCGCACTGAGCCTCGAACGCGGCGCTATGTCGAAAGCTCGCTGGGAGCCGCTGCTGCTGTGCTATATCAGATCGAGTCCCTCCTATTTCGCATCCTCTATTATTTCTTTTATCAATCTGCGCGCTTTCAGGCCAGCCTCTCGCTCGCGCGCTTTGAGCCCTAGCGCGCCACACAGCTGAAAGCTGCGTGATAAATCATGAAATGTAAGAACCCATACACACGTACACCCACACGTATACTGCACATACATCCACACGTACACACACATATATATATATATATATAACAGCACGAGCGCGCGGTAGTCGGGGTTCAATAGGACCGGCATTGCTGGGATGGAGCGAGAGAGAGAGAGAGAGAGAGAGCGAATGCCATCCATACAGCAGCACACCCCCGCCAGATGAGGTCTTCTAGCTTCCGCCCAGTCCGCGTGAAAGGATGCCCCAATAATATTCCATTCACCAAACCGCCCCTTTCCTCTCTCTCTCTTCGTCATCTCTCTCTCTCTCTCTCTCCCTCTCACTCTTCCTCTCCCTTCAAGCTTGTATTCTCCGTCTCTGAAGCTCTCGCGCTATATCCTTCATTTCTATATGTTTTCGCTCTTTCATGGACTTTATGTTCATAAACTGTTTTTTTATTATTTATCCCTTATTCACTCGCCTTTCGCTGCTTATTTTCTATTAGTGTGTTTCTTTCTCTGTATCTGGAATTTTAATTTGCTCCTCTGCGTTGCGGATACGTCTGCAGCCTTTCTACGGGGCCATTGAAATTATAATTTTATTTATATACACTCCAATGATGAGCAATGGAATTGGTTTTTGTAAAATAGAAACAATGGTTAATCCATTTAACTTTGTCATCCTGGCTTTTTATTGATTGATACATTGCATTGATATAAATGACACCGTATTATGTATTGAATAAGTCTGGTACTTGTTTAACTTCCTAATAAAATATTAGCAATTTATACATTTTAATTAAATTTTCTTAAATTATTAGAATTCATATCATTTCGTTTATTTAAGAGTTTAGATAGCTACTAGCTAAATAAAATTTAAATATAAATTAAAAGAAACTAGAATAAAATATTAATAAAAGGTAAAAGGTATAGTTAGTATCGAATAATTTGAATATGCATCTTAATCTTAACCAAAGCAAAATAACCAATCATCGAATGCTCTCGAATTCATAATCCTACATCAACATTTTTCCAGTCTCTCTCCAACCGTCGATTTTTCAGCATTTTTCTATTCCTCTTTCACTTTGAGCCAGCAGTGGTTTTTGCCGCGCTTATATATATAAAAGCGCGTCGGTCCCGGAGCAAAGGAGGAGGCGCGACATGGCAGGTCCGGCAATCTTCTTCTCTCTGTCCCTCTCAATCCATTGATTTTTCATTCGTTCGCTTTTCAATAGTTTGTTATGAGCTTTTCCGTCGCTGGCTGTCCTGTGTGTCCCTCCCCTCGCGCTCACGAGCCAACGACGGTCGACCGGTTTCCCTTCGCCATCGTGTACTTCTTTTGCGCGCGCGTTTATTCTTTAAATCCTTGGCGATGCGGCTCGCACTAGAGCTGGTGTCCAGTGTAAAAAATTCTTTTTTTTTTTACCCTGCGCGATTCACATATCGAAGTTTATGTTGAGGTTTGTATTGCTCTAATATATCATTGTATATCTACAATGGTCATAAATTAAAATGACTTTATTATTCATCAATGTCAGCGTTTGCTCAAATTCGAATTATTTTCTTAATTAAAGTCTAACTCAAAGTAAAGCGTCAGCACTCGCGGACATTCATATAAGCCTGCATAATCATCGATGTAACACCCCAACCCTCAGCCTCTAGCCGTCTCTCCTCGATACATCAAAAAGGGGGTGGCAAAGCGAGAGTCTGGCTGGCGCGCTGCATTATACAGTCATCAAGCCTCAAGCAGGCGGCAGTTGTATAAGGCGCGTGATTTATAGCCGAGCCGATAACCCGTTGAAGATAGCGCGCGGGCGAGCCGAGTTCGCGCTTATATACACACACACAGCGCAGAGGCGGCGATCCGCGATTTATCCCTTCCCTCGTTGGGAGCGATTCTCATGTGCCAGTACGGCGCGCATCTGCCTCGCCGGCGTAATTAAGTGTTGTAATGCGCCGTCTATAGTAGGCGGTTTATCGAGATATCGCCCGACACCGGCGGCTTTTGCGCTTTTGTTTCGCACGCGCTTAAGGAGGGGGGTGTAGTTTTTTGCACGTCGGGTGTGTTGAGCTCAACTTTCATTACGTTTGAATTTCATTGAGGAGCTGCTGCTGCTGCTGCTGCTGCTGCTGCTGCTGCTGCTCGGTGTGTTCTTATTCATTGTTTCGCGAGATGGGATTATGTGTGCGGTGTTTGATCTGTGCGCTGTGCGTAAAGGTACCTGCGACTGGGGGAAAAGTTTAATTTCAGACTTAATTTTATGCGAATATTATTTTTTTACCGACAGTTTCATTATTATATGTACAAAGAATTTTATAGGGAAGATGCAGAGCAAGCAATGTTACTATATGTAATATTTAACGTAAAGTTCAATTATTCTATTCACAAATATAAATTACTTAATAGACTTGTAGCTAAAGCAATATTTAAAATTTTTAATTAATTTCTGTTATCATTTAATTTACAGAGAAATAGTATCAATTAATTTTAACAAATTAATTTTATCAACTGGCACAAACTACATTAATTATTTTCACAAATGTTTCACTCTAACCACTAAAATATTAATAATAATGTTTACTTATTTTATATAAATGAGCTATAACAAATAAATAATGCACGCGTTGATCTTCAAGTCGTAGTAGTCGTATCGGTACGAGAAAGAAAAAAAAAGCGAATTTCTCACTCCCTCCCTTTCCACACTTCGTTTAGCATTTCATACGACGCTTCTCCCCCCCCCCCCCCCCCCCCCCC
>UELU01141814.1:0-30939 GCA_900490025.1 Megastigmus dorsalis
GAGAGAGAGAGAGAGAGAGAGTCGATGATACAATCGTGTCATTGTGGAGGACGCGGCATTATAAGAGAGATCTCGGAGCGATATAGAGTCGGTGGAAGGATGAAAAATGCCCGACAACATTAACGCGCGGCGCAGAGAGCCAGTGGGTGGTAATAAACAGTTTTCACCGGTATTTAGTCTCGCGCGCGCAGCCTTTTGTCGATCTCGCTCGATCAAAAGGTTCGTCGCGCATGGTGTCTATCGCTGCATCACTTGCGAGGACATATTATCCGATGCTTATTGTGATGATGTGCCGCGTTGAATGGTCCAAGCGGTCTACTCGCTTGAAACTTGGGTATATACATGTGTAGACCGCGGTGTGTACAAGGAGAGCCGTTTACGTTGATGCGTATCCTCATTTTTCATAGACAGATATCGAACTGCAGGGCTTATGTGTCATTGTGCGCGTCGTGGCGTAAGCGTCGACACGACTGAAAGGGTGTGAAAAGCGATATACACTTGAAATCTCTTGGATAACGAATATAGACACGGACATGCATATTTTGGTAAGAAGATTTCACCTCGTTATACAGGATAGAATATCGTCGCACTCTACCAAAGACTCTTCACTCATCCATCTTCCATCGTTTCTTTTCACTCGGTCGCACGTTCACAAAGTCTTTACCTACATACTCGAATAAATCTCGTACTATATGCTACACCATACACAGGAAGGGCTGGGTATAGACCCTTTATATCGTCGATTTCGGTAGTTTGCCGATTTACGATGCCGAGCTGAGCTCAATAACAACCAAGATATATCTGAAATCTCCTACATCTCCGCAGAGCCCCATATAGACTCATGGATACTATCCCAGTCAGGTCTCTCTTTCTCTCTCCCTCGCACCGTTTGGCCCTTTATTTCTAGACTTGGTGCGGGGAGTTTAGAGGGCAGAGCGGGAGGATATATATATATAAATTATGACCGGGCGAATAATTACATGGTCCTCCTCTCGCCCGGTTGCAGCAACAGCAGCAACAGCAGCAACAGCAGCAACATCAACAGCAGCAGCAGCAGCAGCAGCAGCAGCATCCCGGCCAGGTCTCGCTGACTCGCGCGGAGGCAAAAGACAATTTTACGCAGCGGGATGCCCCCGACTTGTATATCCACGCTCCTTTTTGCCTCGGGGCACAACTCGCTCGGTTTCGATGCGGCGCGACGGCGGCGGCGACGGCGGCCACTCGTTCGCATATATCCACTCTCGGGGCACTTTTTTAAAATTGACAGCTCCGGCATCCGTCAACCGTGTAGCAGCGGCTGCGGCTGCGGCGGTGGCGGCGACTACGGCGTCGGCATATGGCCTCGGCTGCAGAATCCGGTATACGGTGTCCATTAGCTTGACCTACCTTACGGGGGCCGTTATGTAAATCAGCCTGGGCGTAATTGGCACCGAGCGACGAGCCATAAGAGCCGAGGGATCGACGGGACCGGGGGTAGGCGATCGCCGATGCAGCGACGAGACCGGAGCCTCGCGCACACCCGGGCTTCTCTGACAAAAAACTAATTACGAGAATCGAGTGCGAGTTCATTATTGGACCGCAGCGGGATGTCGCGACACCTCGTGTCGTCCTCCCTGAGACGCTCCGAGAAAGAGAGAGAGTGAGAGAGCTTATTTCCTACTTTTTGCCCCCCTTTTTAAATCTTCTCCGCTGCAGGTCGACCTCACTCCCTTTCCTTTCCTGGTTATTATTATCTTTCCGAAGAGGTAATCCTTTCTCTTTCTCGCTTGCCAACTCTTTATTCTCTATACTCGATCCAAGTCTCCTACTTTTCTTTTTTTTTAGCTCGGAATACTTCACGTCGTCCCGTGCGTGCTTTACTGCCTATTTGTATATTTGTATTTGGCATAAATATGCTTCGGTCTTTATTATTAATCGCAAACACGATTAATGGTGGATAATATGTTACCGAGTTTTTAAATTTATCGATGCTACAAATTGAGCCCGCGGTTTGCGTTCTTTAATTCGTTCATTAAGCTCTTCGACAACGGCAATTTGTAAGATCATTTTTTACGATAAGAATAGTTCCGTCATTAAAAAAATGAACGAATCCGCGGCAAAAGTTCTGATGGGATAAAAAAAATTATCGATAATGTTATGAACTGTCAACTACTTTTCGTATACTCCTGATTAAGTCTATTAATTATTATTCGCATTTCAGTTATTCTTGATCGAATCCTTTCTATACTTTCAGTGAAAATTTATTTGACAAATCAGAAAATGAAAATCTATATGTAATAATGTTTAAAATTATATTCGTACCCTTTACGCGACCAAAAAAATTTGGAACATGGTTTTGGAGGCTGATGCTGTAAATCTCTTAAAGAAATTCATTTTCAAGATACTTTTCTTATAATAATCTAAATCAATCGCATAAAAATAAATAAATTGTATTTTACATACCATCTAATTAAAATCTAATTAAAATCTCGATTTTCATACTGTTTAATATACATAAATTAGTTCTAAAGTCTGATTGGAGGCTGCAAACTTATCCTAGATTTTCTATGAACTGAAATCTTCCTGTATATTACCTAGAAAATATACAAATATCATACATGTTATAGATGGCTAAATCCGAATTACAAAAATCTCCTAATAGGCATGCCTATTATAGAAGTTTGACAAAACACAAGAGAATATCCGCAATGAAAATTTTCCCAAAACTCCGCAAGCACCGCATCGAACATCAACCATCGTATCGGTATCGTATATATATATAAGCCTCGCAAGCTTTTACCACACTTGTAAGCGTATATTAAAGCTGCTGCGTGTATACGAGCTGTGCAGCGGGAAAAATCGCCAGGGAGCCCGAGCGGTCAAAGACGAAGTGATTGATCGAGCAATTAAATGGCGTTGTCATGGGGGACTCGCGCATGCGCGATACATTATACAGACACACACACACACACACACACACACACGCGCGTACACGAGCATAGACTACGGAAGGGTAAACTGGCATGTGTATATGTATATATCGACAGGGCATCAGCGGGGAGCCGGCGGCTGGCACAATTGCCGGTAATGAGCTGCGGGCTGCCAAGAGTTTTGAGAGAGAGAGAGAGAGAGACTCTCAGCTATACGCCCCCATCAGCTCGTTTCGAAAAAATTTGCATGCTCATCGCGCGCTCTCGAGCCCTGGCATATTTCTAGCTGATGCGGTGCACGCGGGGACGCGACATGGCGACGGAGGCCGCATGCTTCGGGCACGCCTCTCTCTCTCTCTCTCTCTCTCTCTCTACGCGTGCAGGCATTCTTTCTTTATTTTCCTTTTCCTAAATGGATGCCAGAGCGCTTGTGTGTGTGTGTGTGTGTGTGTGTGTCTTTGAACAAAAAAAAAAGGAGCAGATGTCGATATACTACCTGATCATCATCATCCTTCCTTTCTTAGCGAGCTGTTACCCGCAGATGATCGTGCCGTCTAACGCGGGGCGGAGTCGAGTTGCGAGCTGAACACCGCGAGAGCTGCGAACGCTTTCGAATTTGGAATTCAACCGATCTGTATAGGACGATTGCTGCCCGCTATTGAGTTTATTCTTGGATGGGATAGAGGTGAGCTGCTATATAGCTCCTATTCGAGATAATGACTTCCCCTTTTTACCATGCATATTTAATAAGGAGGAATTGCTGTTGTTTGCGTTCGGTATATCATCACAGTTCCCTGACCCTTTGTCAAATCAAGTTGGGGAATAACTAATCTATACGGTTCTCGAACGATGATGCCTAAATGTGTTGTACGATCGACACAAATTTTGATTCCTCTTAGAAAAATATATTTCTTATGATTCACTATAGAGACTTTGTCATGAGCGCGGTTGTAGAGGGGGCTACGGTTATTCGGCAGGATTGACAGGATTCACGGGTACATGGATTGATTGCAATGACTGATATATACATTGTGTCTACAAAGCAGGATATATAAGGCGAGGTACAAGTAATATATTTTTTAATATAATTCTATACTTTTCCACTTATGTGCATAGGTGGAAAAATATATGATAGAGTAAAAAATAGTGCAATTGTTCAAAAGATCAATAATTCTTTTACAGGTACATTTTCAGGATAATTTTTACTTTTAGCAGACGCATCATCCCCTTTACCATTTAATATGATATCTCTTGCCGTGTACACCGACAATATAGAGTCTTAATATAATATCGTACAAAATAAGCCTCGCTCAACAGTTCTTCCCAAAGATACATAATCCCGTTAAAAAAAAAATCAAAGTTACCATAGGGAAGACGAAAGGACAATAGTCGCGCGCTGCAAGTGAGGAAAAGGAGTTAAAGGGGGATGACAAGTCGCGGTATACATCGTCAACACAGCTCGCACGTATACAGCCACAAAAAAATAAACAAAAAAAAAAGAAAAGAGAGTTGGCTGTGTCGCATGCGCGGGGCGAGGAGAAATCGAGTCCTCGCGCAAGGACCACGAGAACTGCTCACAGGACGACGGCGGCGGCGGCGGCGGCGGCGGCGGCGGCGGCGGCGGCGTCGCAGCACGACACTTTATTCCTGATATATCGGCGCTCACGCAGGGCGCGCAGACTAGCGGCGGCGGCGGCGGCGGCGGCGGCGTGCGGAATATATATTGGTAAGATTAATCGACGTGAAAAGGCCGCTCGCGCGCGCGCCTGCGTTGTTACAAAGTGCGCCGCCCGCCGCGACGCAAACCCATGCATTACCAAGACGCTGCAGCCGAGAACCCGCTGCAAGAGAAAGAGAGAGAGAGAGGAACGATCGTGGATCTAAGGTAGGCCTGTGTGCAGTGTGTCTCCTTGTCTCCGCGGCGGTACACCTACGCGGCACCAAAGTCACCGCGTCCGCCGCGACATATATACATTGTCCGTGTGTGTCTGTGTGTGTCGCTCTTATTCGATTACCCTCGCCGCGAGTCTTGTCGCGAATCGATCGACCCGCACAAATCGCCGCATATCTCTCGGAGAGCTGCCATGCAGCTGGGATTCGATACTTGCAGACGGCGCGGACTAAGAGGCGTGTGTGCGCATATATGCGAAAGCTTCGAGAGACGCGTAGCTCTTTGTTAGGACGGATCAGTATCGACGAGAGAGAGAGAGAGAGAGAGAGAGCGAAAAAAAGATCAGGAAAGTTCCGGTGTCGACTTCCGACGGTGTCGAGTTTAAACTCGTAAACTGTTCTCCTTACATCCGTTGTATATACAAGACGAGAAACAAGAACGGACGCGTCGCTCTTTTAAACATTTTGTAAATCGAATATTATTCTCGCTCTAACGAATATCTTTATGATAGATTTTAATATCTAGTTTGCGCGGATAAGCGAGCTCAATTGACGAATGACTCGTGCACGCATTTATATTATATCAAATAATATTCTCCAATTACTATATGTATATTAGAACTATTAGAAGTGACGGATAGGGTTATACTCATCAACTGCTACGATGTTTTTCTGCAGAGTTAATGGTTAAGTAAAATACTTTAACCTGGCTTCTATACGCAAACTAGATGTTGAAACCTATTAAGTATATTTTTTTTAGAGGGAAGTAACATTTAGTTTTTGAAATTTTTCGGATAAACGAGAATCATTCGAGGAAATGCGCGCATAAAATCAAATAATGCATTATTGAATTTAATTGCGACCCATATATAGCAATCAAGACTCGGAATTCAATTTCAAGATGTTTTTCTTTAATTTAGTAAATTAAAAGCAGTATTTCAATTGAAGATTACCTTTTCGTCCGTGATAAATGTTTTGCAGAAAGCTCGCTGTATGCCGTGGAAATTTTCCACATTTGCGCATAATGGGTATAGAATACGGATGAAAATTGCTTGTAACGGAGTAGTAACGGAATAAGCCTGATGGATTACTGCTCTATTAAGGTTTACCCAAACATAATTTACAAACAAATTATGCATCGATTTTCGCCAAGTCAAAGTAAACGTAGAAATATTACGCACTTATGTGGCAATACTAATTCGTGAAGTTTAATCTCATTATTTCATTTTATTAATTCTGCTTTATAACTTAATATCTATCGTATTAGAAGTTTTACTATATTTTTCTTTCGATGTACGTATAAACTACTGTATTATCCATAAATAATTAATGGATCTGAAATCAAAAATATAAAAAAGAGGTCTACGGTGGCTCGTGATCGGCTGGAGAGCGCGATAGATTCGTAATCCGAAGATCCCGAGGATTCGAATCCAAGTCTCAGCCGATTGACACAAGCAACTTTGTAAAATATTACATGTGCAGCTTTGGTTTACAAACACACCGCGTAGACCTCCATCGCTGATTAGTACCGAGTATGTAGGAAGCATCGATAGAGCGACGTTAAATAATATAGAAAAAAAAAAAGAAAATATCAAAACTGTGCCTCGAGGAAGTTTTTTCCGAAAATAAATTGCAAATAAAAAAAAAATATTTGTTATTAGTATTAAGATTTATATTGTATAAAGGAGCTACTCCCGTGAAGTTTATTAAATAAACAAATAAATAAATAAATATTTATATACAGACCGATTAACAGATTAAACATTTTAAATGATATGTTGAAGGAAGTTATTGATCATCAAAGAACTACATAGATTGCAATTTGTTTTTGTAAAAACTTTTATTGTGACACATCGAAGGTTTTAATTATTATACCTTCATCTTCAGGCTTAAAAACATCAGATTTTTCTGTTCAATAAGTAAGAGTCGCTGGCAACTGGTCAAAACTTTGACGTCGTTCGTGTAAGATCTTCATTCGTGTCTGTTCCCAAGTCTCGTAAATAGTACCTATCACGGATAGAGACAACTATGCTTTTCGCGACGTCTAAGTTTATCAATATTGACCAATTGCCAGCGACTCTTATTAATTGAATGAAGGTTTTAAGCCTGAAGATGAAGGTATTAATAGTAATTAAAACCTTCGAAACATGAAAGTACAATAAAAGATTTTACAAAAACAAATTGCATTCTACATGGTTCTTTGATAACTTCACCCAAAACATACAAGTTTTACAAGGAACGATATACATTCATATCACTATTTAAAATTATAAACTACAACCGCGATGAATGCGTTTCTCTTCAAAATGTTGATGTCTACACAACGGAATTAGCATTACCACAGACGAGAAAGTAATTCCAATGCGAAATGCATCAGATACTTTACATATATATATATACTGTATTATCTATCCATCCGTTTTCTTACAACCCAATCTCCGATGAATTTCTCAACGTGAAAAACTGCTATTCGCCAGTTGTCAACAGCAATAGAACCGAAGCTGACGTAGTTTCACTCAACTATACACAACACACACACACATAGAGTTCGAGCTGGGGTGCATAAGTAGCCGCGCGCGCGCAGCAGCAGCAGCAGCAGCAGCGAATAACCCCGTGTGTGCAGTTCTGCACAGCATTATTTTGCAAGCCGTTGCGTAAATCTTCTCGTGTGCGCTCTTACCGTTAATTTAATGTATTTTGATATATTGGTCAGCGAGCGATGGGGTGTCCCGGGCATCGTCTCTCCGAGTCTCTTCGCGCGCTCGCGAGAGAGAGAGAGAGAGGTCGTAAGACGTTATAGGCTGCTCTCTGCACCCGGTATATATACAAGCCGGGGGCCGGTTCACCTTCACACTTTTAATCATCGGCACCGCGTGAGACTCGCGCGCCGCAGTCGCAACATTGATTATAACCCAGGCCAAATCATTCCAGTCAAATATGGTTTAATCTGTTTATATGCTGTAACGACTTATGCCTCGTCTTTCTTCCAGCGTACCCCAGGCACGTCCAATTAAACCAGACTGCGCGCGCTGCTACGGAAAATTTATATGTTTTAGATCTTTGGCGCGGTTTCTCACCTGAATCGTTTCGGTTTCGATCGATACAATCTGGATGTGAGACTGGAATACGTACGATATAACATATTGTGCTCAAATACTTTCCTTGTATTTTCGTATATTTGTATAGATCGTGAATTAATTAATGCATACATTAGAAGATACTACAACATGAATTCCATCTCGTCCGGTTTCGATTTCGCAAAGATATTATTCGTATAATTTATGAATGGTATAACAGTTGAAAAAATGAAAAAATCTATTGTTCTTAAAAATTTTAATTACGATTCAATTGTAGCTGTCCATAAAAACAAGGATTATTATCAATAATCAAAATCAGGTTGATGACCTGGAGGAGGATCGTGTAGACTATATTTATTATGCGTGCAGGGCTTTAACGTAATCTTGTATTGATTCCACGATGCTTTCAATCTTATCGTTTCCATTATTTTGCTCTCCATTTATATCTGCATTCTAATGAGAAAACTATTATCGACATCTCGGAAACCAATTATTAGTTCAGATAAGTTTATTCTGGAAAAGTAAGACTCCTGTATACATTTTGATTCTCAAAAAATGATTCGCTAGCACACGGAATAACGTAATCTTCGTAATAAAGACGCTAAACCTCTCAAATATTAGCTGTAATGTCGAGTGCAGCAAATGACGCAAGTCATTTCATAAATGTGGGAGACACCTACAGCTTAATCCTTTGGCGATAGTCCTTGGAAACATCGACTGTTCACTATTTCTTGACATTTTCGCGCAATACAAATTTTACATACTAACCCAAATGCTGGCACGGCAGAAGAAAGAAACGCTGGCTTTTTTGTTGCTATTCGATGCATATTTCCGACATATTTACCAGCAATGAATCTTCTACTACTGCAGTACTGTACTGCAAGACATTCTTATCAATGCACCATTCCTAACTGTCATATACATCTTTCCGACACGAATAATATAGATAATAGTCGATGCTTATCTTTATGGAGGATTCAGCGTCGATATAGAAACTGTATCTGGTAAATATATACATAGCTCTGATGAACTTAAATGCATCGAAATACTTATATATATAATATGCATCAGCAAAACTATGAGGCAATACACGTTCTACAAAATTATTAAATTCTGTATATAGATAAGCGACAAATGCGATCAGTTTATAAATATAAAAATATAAAAATGTATATTTCAACTCTTGCAGGTATTATCTCCTATAAAAATAAGTTCCTTACAATATTGCAGCTGTCAATCATCTAAAATCGAAAAGGATATATGCTTCGTGTACAATTAAATTTCCTTATATCATCTTTTGAATTCTTCATCAGTCTTGACTGCAATATTTCCCAAACATTCAATTTTCGAACAAGACAAGAAGAAGTAAACCATTAGTAACATAAAGATAAGTGGCCAAGTGGTCTCATCCTCCAAAAATCATCCTAATCCACACGGCACACTTTCGAAAGACGCCGCCCCCTATACACCCGTAAACTATAGGATCCCTTCTCGAAACTCGCTCGCACCACGTTCAAGCTTGTGGGAAATCTATAACCATGTTTACTCCGGGTATTCTTCCTTCCCATAATGGTTCGTCGTTGGCTCTCTCTCTCTCTCTCACACACACACAGACACATGCGCTCCACCCGCCGCCGGGTGTACATCATTCGCGCTCGTTTTCGCACTCGTGGCGTATTTTCGCATTTGCGACGCAGCTACACAGCTAACACACACACACGCGCGCGGGGGAGAGAGAAAAGAGCTGCTGCTGCTGCTGCCCTGGAGCCACCTCCCCAGCACTGCACGAGTAGTACGCATGTACATATATACGTGTGTGTGTGTGTAGAGGGAGGAGAGGATCCGCGGGACGCGGTAGCGTTTGACCACCTGTTGCTAGTCCGAGGTCGAAGCGCCGCGGAGGCTCTGGACCCCCGCGGGTACCACTGGCTGCTGCTGCTGCTGCTGCCGCCTCCGCCGCCGCCGCCGCCGCCGTGTCGAGCCTACTGACCTTCCTCTCTGTGTGTCTGTGTCTGCGAGTTACGAGGAAACTAACGCGATTCCCCGTCTCTCTCTCTCTCTGTCTCTCTTTCAGCGTTCCCAATGCGAATACACGCCAAGGACTGTTTACCCATTAAAGTGTCCCGAGTGCGAGAGTCGACTCATTGTTACGGCCTCAACGAACTATAACTGCCTTCGTTTCTCTCTCTCTCTCTCCCTCTCTCTCTCTCTCTCTCTTTCTCACTCTCTGCGGCGCGAGAGAGCTGCGCGCAAAAACGCTTTGGCTCGATTCCAGGCGCCTCTCTTGCTCTAGGCTACTTTTCTCCTCGAGAGATCACTCCCACGCTTACGTCCATTCACTCTTGGCGCGCCAAAGCCAAGCGTAATGTATAATCTCCGCGCGCGCGAGCGCGACATTTTCGCAATCTCTTTGCGCGGCTCTACGACCGAAATGTTTTTGTTCTCTGTGATGGGAATGGAAAGACTTTTTTCCTATACTCGATGTATATATCTTGTTCGTTATAATACTGTGATTTTGCAGCCGCGTAACGGATCTGTACTTTTGCATCCAAGACAATTTTAACTTTGTAAATAATGAAATAATGAATAATGAAGATAATGAAGTCGAATATGAAGTGTACCGGTATTTTAACCGATACGAATAAACGATTTTTTTTTGGGAACTGAATATCGCGGTTTTACAATATAAATAAGTCTCGCTTAACTTTCTAAATCTTGCTGGCAGTCTACCTTTTACTAATTAAAATACTCTACAATCAAACATTATATTTGACTTTTAAATAATTCACTATACTTTACGGAAACTCACTTCGCTACGTCGTAAAATACGGAAATTATTGCAATCAATTTTTGCTGAGCTCACTATATAAGCATGCGCACCAAATGAAAACTCAATCGGATGCCGAACTAATTAGAACCGCATTTTTCCACGATGTACGTACATAGCATTAAATAGGAAATCGAGCGTTAATACCGCACGCGAAAATCAAAATCGCAAAAAAAAGAAAAAGTTGCTCAAGCGTATAATAGTTGTATAAATCAAGTGCTTCTGAATCGGTTTGATGCAGCGCAAGCAACCTGTTGCAGTTTCGATATCGAGAGAAATCCGCGCTCTCTCTTTCATTGAATTTATTATATATATATATACAAGGACTTACCTACCCTTAAATTAATTCCGCGTGTGCGCAGGTTGCAATCGACTCTGCGCTCTTAAACAGTCATCTAAATCACCGCTCTAAACACACACACACACATACAGGCTTTTGACGCGAAATCGAGAAAGATCTGGAACTCGAGCGATTAAAATAAATCACTTTCCATTAGCGTGCACCTTTTAACAGCTGGTTGCGCAATATGTGTGTGCGCAGCTTATATATATATATATATATATATAAACCGCGCGAGAAAGCGGATGAGATCTCCCGGGTAATCCCACCGTTGCACAGGATATATATATACATTCCACTTTTACGCGAAATTCACTCGCCTATAGAGAGCAGAAGCGCGCGATAGGATAAACGTGTCTGTGGTAGTCTGCCGCGCCGCCGCGTGCACGTAATTAATATAAGTGAAAAGGGCAACGGAGGCCGGAGCTGAAACCACAAAAAAGACGGATATAGAGATAAGTGGCGAGCTCAGCTGCTCGAGCTGCTGCACCGCTTAATGACGTCTCTCGCTCGTTTATACATTTCCGATTCCCGCGTGTGTCGCTCTTATATATATATATATACACACCTACTCTCGTATATGCGAATGTGTATATATGTATGGGCTGGTATTGCGCGAACGACTGCATAGGCGCGATACTTGTCTATTCGGTGTGTGATCTACAGAGCTATGGGGATTTATGTAAATAAAGAGAGCCGATAATGCTGGACGTTTGAGTGCGGTTCGATTGCGATTAGTCTTATTAAGCGGATAATACATTACGATCGTTCTCTTATGGCTTTCCTTTTCTTCATGAAGCAAAGAGAAGGTAAGTTTAATTGAAGGTAGCATATTTTGAATTTATTCCTACAGCAAAACATGTTATGACTAAAAAAATGATATCTTAATGATATATTTTTTTTCTGTTGAGAAATTCCTATCCAAATCTAAATTTCAGCAAAATGAGTCGACTCGGTGCGTTTACCCGCCCATACTTTAGCAAATTTTTGTTTAACTCAAGATCACACGCACACAGACACACACATTCAGCGCAATTGGTTGAGGCATGTATAAACCGGCGCACACCTCCTCATTCCCGGCGCGCGGCAACCCCTGGAATTTCGTAAGCTCTCGCGCATCATTCCCTTTTTCGTTATTCAACATCGGTGCAGCAGAGCAGTTGGCGCCGCCTGAGCACTAGCCCCACGATCCCCAGACCCAGAGATTTTCTCGAGGATCCTCGGCGGCGGCCGCTTGCGCATCTCGGCATCGCAGATTATAAGCATTATATCGGCGCGCGGCGCTCCGCGGAACGATGGGCTTTTGAATCGTGTATAATGTCGAGAAATAAATGAGGAGACGCGATAATCGTAAGTCTCTCTCTCTCCCTCTCGCTGTATATAGCGGGGGTTACAGCGCAACGATAAGTAGTTCGCCGAGGAATTTTTTTCAGGCGGCACAGCGTCGATCTTCACGTTTCTCTCTCTCTCTCTCTCTCTCTCTCTCTCTCTCTCTCTCTTTCCGTTCGCTTACTGCACACAAATATATATGTATATACATACATACATATATATACATACAAATATATATGTATATATATATATATATATGTATATATGTAGTCAACGAAGCAGGACGGGCATAATTTCGCGCAGTGCGGCGCGCGCGTGAGCGCTTAGGTATACATCTCAATTCCCATGGCAAGAGGAGAGTAAGAAACGGAGAGAGGGAGAGAATGAAGAAAGAAACAAGAAGAGGAGTAGAAGGAGGAGGAGGTGGAGGAGGAGAAGGAGGAGGAGGAAGAGCTGCAGCGAGGAGGCGAGTACTAGTGAATGAAACTTTCCGTGCTTTATGGGCGATTCCCTTGGCGGCCGAGAGAGAGCCGATCGCTTCAAAGGCGCGGCCCGATTCACCCTTTTCCGCGCACTCGCGAGAACGCGAATTACGCTTGACCATTTTTTATACACTATCCTGCGATGTAACGCTATCTTGACCGCACTTGTTGTACGCGTATACGCACTCAACGATTTTACAAAACACATCGTTCGTTTTATGTGTGTCCATTCTTTACTATACTGTTTTTCATTATAAGTATGACTGCGAGCAATACATTAATAAATCAAAATTAATTAACCTTACCGGTTGGTGGGTTTTTACAACTATACTGCAGTAGAAACTAATTGCCTATACATTTGACATTATATAGAGTAAGCATTTATATGTGCGTATCTTGTGGGTTTAGATTAAACTAGCATATGCATTTCTCAAAATATCGTTGAAAATAGTTCTAACCTTTCATCGAGTATATTCCGCCAAATATAAGTTATTTAGCGTGATTGTTTTTCGCAGTTGAAATCATTGGACTGACATTTGATAGTTTATAGTTATATCCCTTGAAGACTCGTGCACTTTATAAATAAATTCCTGAATGGCGAGCGCGCGAAACAGGTTCTCGGTAATGCGAAACGGAAGAATTTATGTACTAATCATCACTATTTAAAATACAGCGGCAAGAAGATAATTGACGTATAAACGAACTATAATTGTTCTTAAAGAGCCAATCTCTGGCAGTAAATATCTCTGGTACCGGCCAGCCTTTTCGTTTTTATTCGTCCAACAAAAACAACTGCCTATACCTACCTTTTTTTTAAATTTTTTATAGCATGTGCAGTAAATGTAACCACATTATGGATTCTCACTATAGCTTATGAAACGCAGCAGGAAAGGCTATTTGGAGTGAAAACAACTTTTCCTAATTTATTCAAGTTTAGCCTTTTTTTATATTATAATTAGTTGTAATATAAATATTAAGTTAATTGTAATGCGTGTGCGTGTGTCTTTGGAGTAAATTGGACGGAGAAAACTGGTGTATCCGTACTTAGCCACGAAAAAAATGAATAATCATTTTTGAAGTCACATAATATATTACGCTTGAAGCAATATATAGAGTGAAATGTAACTCTTAAAGAATGATATTTTGCGGCTTAAATTCTCACTCCTACCTTATTAAAAATATTGATAAATTATTTTTATTTATTAATTAGTGAAAAAATATATTTTAAAATATAAAGTGAAAACTAAAGGTGAACACTACAGCAAAAATAACTAAAGTGAAGAACTGGATGAAATTTGAGTTTATTTACGGTTAGCATATTCCAATTTCTAGAATTTTTATTTTGTTGCAAATCTGTGCTGTTTATCTGTGCAATAGTGTTAGAATAAATTAGTATAGCACATGAGTACAAAACGCACCGACACTTACTGCCGGATTCGCAGACATGCTTACGTAGGTGGTATTTAAGCCCAAGCGTAATTCCAAATTCACAAAAGGCTGTTTTTTACGAATTGGGCTCGTGCGTAAGAAATTGCGTTGGGGCAATCGTAAAAACGGTTGCGTGCAGGTGGTAATCCCGTAAAACCAAGCGGTTTGGGATCGCAAGTACTTTTGAGGGAGTGGCGCTCCCATCAAAATGCAGCAATACAATCTCATTTTGTTACCGATTTTTCAAAAGCCTTATTACCGCTTTACGTAATACCGCAACCTGCATTTCCAAACGTGTTGATAATAAAAATTTGATTATATATCTTTCGTTTTCCTCTTGCTTAGTTTATTATATTATCGATTTTTATCTCATAAACAGATCATTCTAATATAAGTGTATAAAATTGTCAAAATTTTTCATCTGTATTAGAATTTGTTTTTAACCCTCCTGTGCAGAAATTAGATACAGGTGACACGAGTATTTTGGACGAGTTAACTCGATGGTTATATGATGGTTTGTTATCTAAAAATACCGTTGCCATGGGCACTACTTTGTAAATCTTATTATATTAAGCTTTGTGAATCGCAAAGGTCATAAAGCATAGCTAAATATATCTTGGTAGATATCCAGAAAGTAGGAGCTTTCTCGCAAAGACGACGCCGCACTTGCTTGGACCTATTTATTCTCGTTTCTCAATGTGAATTCTCCCAAGTGCACTGCGACTAATCTCTATATAAACGATACAATCGTTCTCTCATGTTTACACGCAGATGCTTCGGGTCTGGAGATTAGATTAGTTGAGGCTATTCTTGTCAAAACATTCAAAGCAAGTACTTGGAGAGTAAATACGTTTTTCTTCTCAGTTTCGTTGCGACCAGTTAGAAAATGCCCAATGTCTAAGCTATGTACTCAATGTAAAGCTTATGGATTTCGTATTATAGGGGTGTGCATAATGAGTGAATTACACATAGCGTACATAATCTTACAAATATTACTTTATGGAAATCTACTAATGTGTATATAACTGAATTATTTTTAGCGATCTTACCCGTTATATATGATAAAAAGTGTTTTATTCATCCGTCTTTTTTCCTCTCTTTTTTCCTCTCTTTTTTCGCTCGGCACACATCTATAGAAGTGTACACAAGCACGTATTTACAAAGCCCCTCGAAGATATTAAAAAAACTGCAGGGTTTTTTTTACAGTACAATATAAGGTACAAAAGACATACCTCAACGCAAGTTTCATGGTGTGTATACCCTTACATCCCGACGTAAAGCATCAGTCTTTCAAGTGGGGCATAAATGGCACATCGTTCATTGAAGCAATATCGTAAAGAGTGTTTTTACTGCTTTTTCGAATACACCGTGATAGTTTTCAAGTACGTGCGCTCGGTAAGTAATAGTATGTCTGCGAAGGAAGCTACGCAACATTTCGAGGTTAAACGTTGTTAATCCTACCCCCCACCCTCCCGCCTACCCACGTATCCCCGCACCTGTCACGTTCATAATTGCAGTACAATGTATACTTGTTCTGATACGTTCAGTACTGATTTTCTTTTCCATTACAAATTCAAACACTTAGAGGGTACGATATAAGTAATTAAAATTTGAAAATGTATTCCTTTGAAAATGCACTATCAAGTCAAATGCCGATGGTTACCTAAATAGATCGCCACTATGAACTTAGATCAAGCTTTGGGTAAATTGGTATTAGGTACCTTATTTTCTAATCATTAAGTAATCTGATGTTTCAAATAAAGATAAAAATAAAGATGGTAAGTATACCTGTAAATTGCATTGACATAAAAAAAAAAGCTTATTACAAAGTCATAGTCCTCAAAGTGGCCAGCTTTTAAAACTAAGCGACACAGATTTAATGAAAAACCAAAAGCATAAACCGCAAAACTAAACTGTCCGATAATTGTCAAACGCCCCTTCCAATTAAAGTTATATAAAATCAAGTCGGTATAGCTGAGTCCACCGAATAAGTTTAGTTAATTTGAACTAAATTGAGTGATTTTGACTCCAAAACTTGTTAAAATGTTATTGCTCGCATGAAGGAAATAAACCAAAATATCCGCGATGCTGATCAGATTAAACAGCTCCTGTGTAACTTTACCGCGACGATGCTTTCTATATTTTATGCTAAAAAGAATACTTCCATTTGCGTGTTTCTGTTATACCTAGTTCTATAAAAAAACATCCATCGTCTAGAGCGACGAGTCACGCGTGCACGAACGTAGCGGCAATATGTATACACAAGCCTGGCCTTGGATTATATCTCAGTAGTCATCGGTAGTTAAAGTATTTGGTTTCGTCGTCAATTGAATTGAACTGCAGTTGGCCTAACGCAGTTCAACGTGGCGCCGCTCCAACCGATACAGCTCGAGCCCACTGAGCTGATTCAACCGAAGCACCTTAGTCCACAACCACTCGAGTCACTTCAACTCGCGCGACTTTTTTTACCCCCACTCGACAGTACCCTAAAAAATCCTCACTCCTCGCGGTCCGCTTCCTCGGTCGTCGCTGCAAGCTCCACTGCACCCAGAGAATCTCAACTCTCTCTCCCTCCCTCGAATATATAGGTTCCCGATCGTCAATATCGCGGCGCGGGGTAAAAAAAGGAGTCGCTGGTTGCGCGCACAGAGGGCTCGAGCTTCGGAGAGAAAGAGAGAGAAGAGAGCGATAGCTGCAGGGGCAGGGCCGAGGTGCAGTCCGGCCGCTGCTCTCCCGAGCGGTTCTCCTTGGCTATCCTCTCTCTCTCACACATACACACACTGTCGAGAGAGAGAGAGAGAGTCTCGCGGTCCTCTCGTTGCATCACGGTTAGAGGGGGAGAGAGAGAGGTAGAGGTAGAGGTGCCTCTCTCTCTCTCTCTCTCTCTCTCTGCGGAGGAGGAAGAAGCCGCCCGAGGGTCCTCCCATGACCCCGGCCTCCTGGGAATGCAGCGCTTCTTGCAGCGACTCTCCTTCTCGCCATATACGTGTATATATATAGGCTCACTCCGCACCCGGGGAGAGAAGAGATATCTCGTCTTCTCTGCAGTCTCTCTCTCTCTCTCTCTCTCCCTCAGAGCCCCTGCTGCACCGATCCTCGCGAAAGAGACCGAGAGAGAGAGAGAGAGAACAAGGATTGAAGCCGAGGGACTACGACTCGCCATCGCGTCGGCCAGCTTAATTGGCTGTCGTCGCGCGAGCTGCACTTGGCTCTCTCTCTCTCTCTCTCTCTCTCCCTCTCTCCCTTAGATGTATACATATATATGTCGCTTTCTGTGGGAAAGGGAGGAAGCCGTGTATGCGCGCGCGCGTGCGAGCATCCGATGAATTACGAGATTGCGCTCGCGCGCGCGAGAGAGAGAGAGCTCAAATCTCTCTCTGCAGTGGTGCGCTGCGCTGCGATACAGAATATATATATGTTCGCGCGGGGGAGACACACGCGCTGTTATAAGTATATATATATATATATAGGTACGTGGGAGTGGGTGTATACGCGTCGCCGGAGGCAAAATCAGAGCGAGAGAGAGAGAGAGAGAGAAGGAGGGAGGCCTAATGGCAGGTCGGAGGTCACGTAGGCAGCGGCGGCGAATCCTCGGTCCAGGGTGCAGCGCCGCGAGAGAGAGAGAGAGAAGGCGGGGGTGGCTCGGATCGCCTACTCCTTCTACGGGGGCCGCGGCAGCTCCCTCTCTCTCTCTCTCTCTCTCTCTCTCTCTCTCTGTCTCTTTCGTTCGCGCGCCGTGGGAACCCGGGGAACTCCTCCTTTACCGGCGCTGCTGCTCTCTGCTCTACAGCCCCTCTATATACGCGATCTCGCGCTCACTCGCGCCGCGCCACCCTTTCATTACGCGGCGGCTAAGGCTGCGAATCCCCGTGCGTATACATACGGTGCAGTGCGGCTCGCTCGCGCGCCGCTCCTCCCCACCGCCGCCGCAGCCGTGCGAATAGCATCGCGAGCGTGCGACTCTTCACCTGTGCACGTGTGTGTGTGTGTGTGTGTGCGTGTGTGTGTGTTGTGATGTCGGTGTGCAGTCGACTGACTGGTGCACCATGGCCCGCAACTCGTCAGATCTCGCAGCCGAATCAATTATCTTTATTTATCTCGGCTCTGCAGTGTATAGCCAGCCGCCCGCGCCTGCTCCCTCTCTCCTGCACTGCTCTGCTGCCGCCGCTCCTCTTCCTCGTTCCTCCACTTTGCTCTTGTTTTTTTTTTCTTTTCTTTTACTCGACATTCCTGGCCGTTGTATACCCACTCGTCGGGGTAGATGCGGGGATTCCAGAGCTTTATATACCGTGCGAGGTGCCTTCGTGCGGAGAGGGATCCTCGATTCGATCGAATGGCCGCGATCAAAGAGGTATTGCTTATTTCGAATCGATGCTTTTATCCGTCGCTTATATATGTGGCTGCAGTTTATCCTGCAGTATAGGAGAATTGGAATGCTGCCGCGGTATCGATGGTTAGAGGGCGAGCATCGATACTTATTAAATCATTAGGGTTTTATTGGTGGTGCAGGCGGTACGATCCTTTCGGATGCTTCGATTGACGCGGGCCCCGGATGGAGCGAAAATCGAGACCTAACGAACTTTGAACTAACCCTCGCGGAGTGCGGACTTATGTTTTTCGACAATCATCGTCTCGTCATCGGCACGAGTCATATCTTTTTCAATAGCAACGAAGGAAAAAGAATCTTTGCTCGCTATAAAAGGTATCCGCGAGCGTTCTGAAAGATCGATCGCACGCCGATTATTAAATATCTCGATACTTTTGGTTCTAAAATCCTCGTAAATAGGTATAGATGTTAATCGTGCGGCTCGAGCAAGTTGCAGGCGCATTTGTATGTAACGAAATCGCTCCGATGGACTGGATTTTCCCGCAGCTCTCCGCAGTGAAATTGATTATTGCGGAGCTGCGATTATGATCCTTTATGAGATCGACGGTGGGGGCCATCGAGCATAACGGCAACTTAACTGACAATCACTGTCTCGGCTGCCGTGAATTATTTGCCGATAATGCGCGAGTACATACCGAGGTCAATCGAACCGCGCGAGACCTGACAGTCTAAAAAAATTTTCACGCTCTCTTTTCTTCCTTTTTTTTATGCCTATAACCTGTGACCGGAGTGATTTTGCATCCTGCACACACCGAAACGATGCGAATTTAAAGATTTTGGTTGAAGGTAGAGTATAAAGAGGTGCGCCCGCTAGGATTGCGCACCAACCAGATGCTGCTGCAGAATCGATGCGATGTTGGGTGAAAGATCGTAAATCAAAGTCAATTACTCCCACTAGTCAAAATGCAAGAGTTAACGAGAGAGAGAGAGAGAGAGAGAGAGAGAGCCCGATAGTAAAATATCGACTAACAGCGCAAATTGGATTGGACCTTGGCTATGAATTTTAATCAATTAAGTGATCTAATTTAAAATGTTGAAACAATTTTTTCATTCGTTTTATTCCAAATTGAATACTGACGCCGTTCAATTTGCCGATGATAGTGTGAATGTTTAAAGTTTATTCACTTTTAGAATGTACGATTTCTAAATGTGGAAGAAAATGAACCCTAAATGAATTAAATATAATGTATATCGGTTAAACCTAATATATCTAAGCTCTAATCAATATATAAGAATTGTACATTTCCCATACGTCCTTTCTATAGTAATGTCTTTCCTTCCGCTTTACGAATTCGAGTGCCGGCGCACTTTCAAAAACTCTTAAGAGAGTGAAATTATCGTTAACTTTATTACTATGGCAGATCGATATCCCATCAACTGAAAATGTTGTCGCTTCTAATTTTTAACAGGCACTTAAACTTCTTGCCGCAACTATGAAATAATTAAAAATAATGATACTAACGCGGTTATTGTCCGCCGTGTAAAAATAGCCCTCTTTCTCCGAAGATAATACAATATAACGATATCCAATTAGATGAAAAAAAAAAAAAAAACGGCAACAGCTCTCCGCATTTGTCCACCGTTTCAAGCTCTGCGCAGCGACGCGCGCGTGATTTCTCTTTTGAAAGCAAGCCGTTCAGCTCGACGATTTTATTATATCGGATTTGGGCAAAAAGCCATGCACTTATAGCTCAATTCATAATAGAAGGCCCGTTGTCGTCCAAATCCGCAGCGTCGGAAGCGCTCGACCGAATATCCACTCTCTCGAAAAGCGCCGCGTTTATCCGACTGCAGTCAAAGAAGAAGGAAGTAGACGCTGAGCACTTAAGCGTGCGGCGCCTAATTAAGGCAATTGGACGAACGAGCCGCGAGAGAGATCGCCGCAACTTATCGGGTAGCGACTTTATGGCTATCGGTCCCCCCCGCGAAATGCAGCAAATCCTATAAACATATATATAAATATAGAGAGAGTGTGTGCGAGAGGAGTTTTACTCGGCGTGGGACTTGACAATCACGACTGGTGAAACGGTGCTTTTCTCTCTCTCTCTCTCTCTCTCTCTCTCTCTCTCTCTCTCGAGGCGCGGTAGCGCCAACGGCTATACGGGGATTCCTTATCCCTCCGTCACGCTCAAGTCGGCTGCCACCTCACAGTCTCTCTCGGGGCCGAATAAGTATCTCTCTCTCTCTGTCTTCGAGAGGAACAGTCGCAAGAAGCGCGCGTCCACTCGTGAAATCGTCACGCGAGAGGCGCTCGGTATAGGAATCAAGAGAGCGCAGCAGTGCGCAAGCGAGAGAGAGAGAGAGAGGTAGGATCTCACGGACTGCCCATAGTGCCCATTCACCGAACGGACAGTATAAGAACAAGAGGTGCGCTGCAGGAGGACGAGGAAGAAGATGACGTAGAAGAAGAAGAAGAAGAAGAAGAAGAAGAAGAAGTAGAAGGCAAAGGACTAAGGAGCGAATCGATCCGCTTGCTTGCGTGGATGCTCCAATTAAGGCGACCGCGCAGTTCCCACGGGAGACGCATAGGACGAGACGGAGCTGCGGTATATATACGCGCGCATCACAGTCGCGACGATTCTCGGCCAATCGTCGTCGCAGCTCCTTACGAGATAGAGAGACAGGGAGAGAGTGAAAAAGAGCCTCGCGCGCTTCCGACGGTTCGCCTGCCTCGCTCTTGGTGGCGCCACTTGGCGGATTATACGCGGCCCTTGCATTCTATACCTCAGCAGCTCCAGCCTTATACTTATAGCCGAGCTAGAGCGGGGAATCCCGTGCATCGCGCGCTGCAGTTACCGCCTGCAGTGCGCCTCCCAGCTCGGCCGCTGCAAGTGAGACAGAGAGGGAGAGAGGGTCACGGTCGAGGGGGGCGACATCGCACCGTTACCGTAGACAGCCGAAACTCGTGACGGCGCCTCGGTCGGTATAACGTGAGCTTGTCCTACCGACCGTTGGATCGCTCTCTATGCGGCCGCAGCTGCAGCACACACTTGCATTCTCTCTGTCTCTCTCTCATCTCCTTTCCGCGTTCACCTGAAATTTCGCATTCTCGGCATTCTCTCGTGTATTAATGTGGTCATACGGGAAAATTCGTCTGGCGCCAGGGGGTGGATGTATGCAGCGTTTCACACGATGCGCTCGCGGTTCTATCATGTATAATGGGGCCTCCGCCGCGCTTTCAAACTACTAACTAATAGCAGGGCTAGACTCTGTGTATGTGTGTAAGTCTGTGTCTAAAATGTTTGTATGTGTGTGTGTGTGTGTGTGAGAGAGTGAGAGAGTCGGACGTTTACCTAATTGCCGGGCAGAAAAAAAGCTGCGCACCGCCCTAACCACAGGTCACGGGCCCTCGGGTCTCAAACAATTCGCTGCTCTTTTTTTCCTGTCTCTCTCTCTCTCTCTCTCTCTCTCTCTCTCTCTCTCGCTCTCTTTCCCGGCGCCCCGTATATAGATATACAGCTATATAGCAATCAGCCGCGAATGCTGCGGTGAATCCGCCGAATATCGGAGCCGTTTGTGTAAAGGTGAGCTGCTCCCCCGAGAGCGAGGGAAGAGTGCGCACAAAGCCTCCTCGTGATCGTAAAGTCAAATCGTCTTGGCTTTTATGAAACTCTTGCGGTTGCCCACGTGACGATACGATCGGAACATTTGTTCTGTATTTACGTTTCGGTACATATACATATAGTATACTATGTTCGCCATGAGAAAGCATCTTGGCAGACGTTCTAAATGGGGACACTAGCGATCGACGCTATATACACTCAGAGAAAAGATGTCTTGTATATTAAATGATCGGTGTATTCACAGAACCATTAATGAATATCACTTATATTAAATACGAATACATTTGTCATGAAGCTCTATAGTTCTTTACTGTTAACGTAACTTTGGATTTAATATTAGTCCATCGTGCTGTTGTTATAAGTGATAAGAATACTTAATAGTTAATGAACATGTATTACAACATATTTCAATTAATTTGTATTGAGACTAAAATTTAAAGTTGAATAAAATATTAAATGTATTACTCTGCGTATCTACTTTATTAGACCAACCAACGTAATATTATATTATAAATGCCTATTTCGATTTGTACACATAATGCGATACAATTGGTTTCTTGGATCATTCAAAAGTATACCAAATTCATTTACCCGCAGAAAGGGAAACGCAAAAATGCCTCGCATATAATTACAAATATTATAAACGTCCAATGAAAGTTCATACTACAGCCGAAGGGCGATTTTTTAAAACAATAAATTTTCTTGATTTCGTTTTCTACAAGTTAAAAAAATTTCTTTTTATTTCCTCAAAACCAGTTCAGTTCTCCAAAAGTTGAATTATAAAAAAAATAATTATAACTATTGTTTATTTAGCGATTTATTATAAACCTTATGTTTTTTATTAATTTTAATTTATATTTATTTAATTGAATTTTTATTAATCAAATTTTTTTATTACATTGAATTCATTTAATATAAAACATCTTTTTTCTCAGTGTATATATATCACAATGTCGAACTTACGAAATGAATGAATCCAAATATAAAATGTTTGGCGTTAAATGATTGTGTCATTTAATATTAGTGAATCGGTTATTAACTATTAATCCACGGCGGATTTGATACAAGTCACTTGTTCAAGTGAATATTCATTAACAGTAAATGAATATTCAATTCGCCATGTTCAAATCCACATTCATTAACAGTTAATCCACAGTCATTTACTGCAAGACATTTTTTTTCTCAGTGTACTTACATGACGTTCCGAAATCGACGCTCTGTATGTGCATGTATATATGTTTAGTAGAACTATAGAGAGTGAATCGAAGTGAATCGAGCAGCTCGTGCGAAAGTTCATAACCCTTTACTTTTTGGAGGAATGACGATGCGGCAAGGTTAACAGCTGAGCGCCTATGCCGGATCGCGGATATTGCCGACCCCTTTAAGCGTGCGTGGAGTGATATTTGCACGATTTGCGAATAAATATATGTTCTCGCGTAAATTGTCGATCTGCGAGGACCAACTCTTGTACCACTTTGTGACCAATATTTGTATTTACTTCCCGCGTTAATATTATATTAGTTTTTAAATAAAATCTGAGTCACGCTATACAAGTATGAATCACTTTTCACTATAATTGAGCGAGTGACTATAAATTAAATATCGAAAGTATGCAAAATATATCAACAGTATATATAGGTATACTCCTTACATCCTAAAAAATCTCGTAAAAATGTCAAAACGCTCTTAAGTGGCAAGTCGAGTGGATCATCCCTTCATCAATTACGTGCATAATAGAAAGAGAAAGAAAGCTGCACCCACGATATTCTCCTGGAGCTGGTATAGTGCGTCGCCCTGCACACGTAGAAAGATGTAACTAACGAGTGCATCAGCGGCGGCGCATCTATGGGAAAGTTGGCTCTCTCGACTTACTCCCCCAACCAGTCATAGTTAATTGGGTTAATCGTAAACTAGTCGTAGCGGCCATCTAAGCATTATATCTAGTCCCTCTTCCATATACGCAGCTCATATCTATATGTATATCGAAGAAGGAAGGTGTAGTCAAAGACAGGGACGTATCCGTATAGCGTGTGTAAGCGAGTAAGGCGAGACGGATGATTGAATGATTAGCGAATGAGACTAATGAGACGGTATAGGTATGCCCTTGCGCGCTCACCCGCACCCCCGTATCCAAGTAATTGGCGCCGTTTCGTCGAATGGGAAGCAAAACTCCCAAGAGTGCCGGCCGCCGTTTCGAGAATAAGCGTCCGGCAGCACAATCGCGTTGCACCCAGGATCCCATAGTCGCTCTCCTCTAGGATATATAGAACCAAAAGAAAAAAAACAAAAAAAAGGGAGTGTAAGTGTATGATACATCTTGCGAGTCGTAGGCGGACTAGGCAGAAGATAGTGTGTGTGTGTGTGTGTGTAAGTGTGTAAGTGTGTAAGTGTGTAAGTGTGTATGTGTGTGGTTGCAGCTCGCAGCAACTCCTGGAATTCCTTCCTCTCTCTCTCTGGTGGAGCGAGTCGCCGGAGCCTGTGTGGGACCGAGGTCGCGCCGCATGCTCATATAGCTCGTCGGCGGCGTGACCCTCGAGATAAGCCTCACGCCCTAATGAAAGGGTACATGTATATATGTGCAAGCGCGCGCGGTCGATCGCTTCCCTCGCAAAACGCTTGCTCTCTCTCTCTCTCTCTCTCTCTCTCTCTCTCTCTCTCTTACTCTCTCACTCCCTCGCACTCGGAATTCGAGGAGAGACGGCCTCATTCTCCCACAGCTCGCCCACATGCACGCGGCGGCCAATCTAATCGGATACGCCAACTAATTCTCCCTTGTGCCCCGCGTGCTTTTTTTCCTTCTCTTCTTCTTTTTCCCTCTCTCCCTCTCTCGCTATATTTTATTTCTTGTTTTATATATGCGCTGTATGTATCTGTTAGGATAAGTTGTGCACGGTATGCGCAAAGGAAGGCGCAACCTCTAATATGATGTACCGCGAAAAATCACGAGGCCCAGAACAAATCCAGATTCCCTATAGAGGAGTAGAGTTTAACGATATTGCGTTGAGCGAAGTGAGCAACTGACTAGCATCTCTTAAAATCCGAAAGAATAAGGAAATATCAGTTTTCTTTCTGATTAAGAATCTCTTTTTCACTTATTCTGAGTTGCGAAGACGTATAATATTTCGTAAAATAAAGTATTTTTAATTATTTAATCATTTTAGTGTTAAAATCGACTCCATCAGAGGATAAGTCTCTCTCTCTCTCTCTCTCTCTCTCTCTCTCTCTCTCTCTCTCGATAACGTTATTTTGAAAGAATACTTTACTTTAATCGATTTTGATCTTTGTTGGCTGTTTCTCATTTTCAGCCCCCACAACGCATGCAACATAAAGGTATCATGCGCTACGCCCGTTACCGCTTCGTATATATATATACAACTTGGCATTCTTATTGTGCAAGAATGACTACATAAACTTTTTGTTTCACTGATTTATGATAATGGACCTTAAGAGAGTTTCTACTTTGCTTTCCGTTTCCTCCCCCTTATTAACCAAAGAATCGCTTGCTATGAATATAAAACTCTGCGAGCTTGAAATTTTTATTAAATCATTTATCAAAAGAAGCATTAATTGTCTAGGAGAGAAATGTACAAACGATAACTATTTAGCGACATTAAAAACCATCCTTTAATAATTCGGTATACAAACATCGATACCAAGCCTTAATTAGTTTTATTGTCTCTATATCAAATAATATCCAAGTGATATTTTATCCCAATGTGATAATCGAACGAAATCTTAAATAAAACGTAAAAAAAATTGACAATTTCCTTAAGTTTTTTCGTCAATTCATTTGAATGAAACGCACTTTGTTTCTATAGCCGATTATACGCTAATCCTAATCACACTGTGCAGCGTACATTACAATGCTAAACTACTTAATCATCCCCTTGGCAAGAGAAATAGAGAGAGAGAGAGAGAGAGAGAGAGAGAGAGAGATGCATAATTGAATCGAAAGTTAAGTTACCACATGAACGTGGAGATTTGGAGAGTTTGACGAAAACCTGTCCAGCTCGACATTGGCAAAAGCGATAAATCTGCTGATGATTTTGACACTCGATATCGTGGGAGAATGCTCCGCACTCGGTTTGGCCGCAGAGAGCTAACGCGCGATCCGCATGCACAAAGTCGAAAGTATTCGCTGCGGAGGCCGAAATTTCTCAAGAGGTATATGTATATATTCGGTATATATACCTCGGTAGGGTCGACGACCAGAAATTGATGCACTAGCCGTCCGCCGCGGTGTGTCGACGAGTGTGAAATACGGCTTAATGAGCTGGAAAGAGTTCTCCGACGACTTAAGGGATTAGCCCGCAGTCGAAAAAGAAGCGAGAGCATTCATATAACAGCTCGTAACGCACCGATTGCAGACTCTTTTGCCCAAGAAGAAGGATAAAAATGTCCAAATATAAGATCTGGTATTCGATTCGAGATACTATATAGATAGGTCTATGCACGCTTACGATACGCAACGAGAGAGAGAGAGAGAGAGAGAGAGAGAGAGAGAGAGAAATGAAATTTTGAAACGAAATTTGGCATAAGAAAACATAAAGATTTAATTTGCAAACGCACGAGTATTTATACCCAGGAGTAAATATTGATGACGTATGAGATCATAGAAAACAAACTGACTCTAATGTTTTTTAATATTTTTTTGTTCAGAAAGAACTGCCCATGTTGACGACGTTGGGGAGAGAGAGAGAAGGCTCGGGAATTAGCGGAATTAGCCATCGACTGCAAAGAGAAAAGTTTCGAAGCAAGCTCGGATTGTTGAGCCCGAATCCAACGAGAACGCGTTTTCGCGCCGGAGTTTATGATGCCTCAGCCGACGGAGATTCCAAGAGGAGCCATGAAAAAAAATACCACTAATCACAGGAGCTGCTGCTGCTGCTGCTGCCGAATCGCAGCTGTGGAAAAGTAGTCTGGGCGATCTCCAGTCGGCGGTAAGAAATTTCCAATTGCTTAGGAACCCACCAGTCTGCCGCTGGTCTCTCAGCAATCCTTTAAAGAGAAAACGAGCGCAAAGAGAGAGTAATTAAATTTCGACGATTACCCGACCGAGACGCCCACACACATATATATATATATACTGCAGCGAGTCTGGAGGGAGGAGATGACGCGGGCGCGGGTGTGTGGGAGCGGCTGGCACGGTCCTTGACCATCGCTCTCTGTACGTGGCAGCAGCGCAGAGCTCTCGTACTCTTTATGGAATGCGTTCGAGCCGGGCTTTTGCGGCTTTTTTGCCGGGGCACCGTTGCACCCATATCCGAGGTCTTTGCCTCTCTCTCGGCCAACTCTCTTATACACTTAGGCCCTCGGGGTCCGAAACTTTTGAGAGCCCATAGCGCGCGCCCCTGCACGAGATGGAGATATAAAGATATTGCGCTTATACGCGAGCGCTCGCGACTGAGCGAATAATAAAGAAAAGCAAGAGCTTAATGAACTAAATGATATATCGCGCTATGGCTCGAGCGCTCCGCGTATAGTAGACCGCGCGATGACCTTACAAATGCGGATTATCCCTGTTTTCAACGCGTTCTATATGGGGACGTAAAATGTTGGTTCGGATGATCGTGAGCGTGATGTACACGACTTTGCAGCCGCGTTAGATTTTCGATTAAAAAATAATGTATTGCATTAGATTTGACGTAATACGCGCATTTCGCACCATTAATTCTCATTTTCTTCATTTCAGAAAATGTGTATAATATACTAATTATACACGAAATAACAATTTACTAAAGTTACGAAGGAGGATGAAATATCTAGAATTCAACACTAATCGAGATTTTCACTTTTAATTTTAATTGTAAGTGCTAGTATATCATAAAAACTATATTTTCCTTTCTATTGGTACAATCGAACATCCGTTACCAAAGTAAAACGATCTGCGAAGAATCCGTTATTTGTTACTAAATCATTAATTTTGCTACGCAGTTACTGAGCTGTAGCATAGCGCAGTCGTTTTTATTATCAAATAATCTTTTTTTATTATAATCGCTTTTCCTACTTACCTGACTGTTATAGAAACTGCGGTTTATATCACTTAACTGCAATTTACAATAAAAAAAGCAATTTCCTTATATTCCGGTCTTTAATATTTACCACTCGTTATTTCAACTGCAATCTTATTGCATTTATCCTGTTATATTTTTGACATGACATTATTCATGTGCTCAAATAGCTGCAGGTAAATAGGAAATGATAAATAGAAAATTGATGAAATCTCGTTTCAAAAATGAAAACGCTTACTATTAATATCTAGCTCTTCTCAAAATTTTTAAAGTTTACATTTATTCGCAAATTTTAGGTTCTTCAATTTCAACTATTTAACAAAATTTTAATCGAGTACAATCGTTTTTTTAAATGTAAAAAGTAAAATTCATCTTAACTTATCAACGGTTTTATTCCAACACATTTGGAGCGTAAAACGGAACTTGGGACATATTAAATTTTATACAGTATATATAAATCTAAAAAAATGGGACTTTTAGTAAATTGATACCGTTGTATGATTTCTAAATATTGTTTTAAAGTTCTACATTTTTTTTTCAATAATAAATATTAATCAAAAGAGTGGAATAAAAAGTTAATCTGCGCACCACTTGGGATTCGCAATTTAAAAGCTAGAAAAATAAATGAAATCCATGGTAGCCAAATCGCTTCCCTTTCGTATTTTTTCTCATTCACAAATGCCATCATTTTGGGAATCATCATTTGAAAAGTCGGGCTGGCGAATCGCGCGCTCAATTCCTGACAGCTAATAACCGCCTATACGCTACAATTTAATAAATTGAAGAGCCGAACGATTACGGAATTATGACTATCGAGCGAGAGAAGAAACTTTTGACACTCCGAAAAACGCGCGCGCACGAGCGGGACCGATTCCCCTTGATTCATTTTAATTTCATAATTCGTATCAAAACGTTCCTACTTTTGGGCAGCGAGGCGCTGTAATTATATCCGTGGCAGATTCGGAAGAACGAACCGAGGCCTTGAGACATCTTCCACTTTTTTTCTCAGCGTAAGAAGCGGCTGAAGATGAAAAATGACGCTGCTTTCAGAGAGAGAGAGAGAGAGAGAGAGAGAGAGAGAGAGAGAGAGAGAAAAAGATCGGAAAGGGAAGGTAAGCTGACCGTACCGAAAAAAAAGTGAGCGAGCGAGCGAGAATCGCAACGGCTGCCAAAAACACAAGCACCGCGCGTGAATGTGTATATCTATATACGATGGAAGGTCGCTTCTATGCGCACAGTGTGTATAGTATATAGTATGGAACGCGACGCATGTGTGTATATCGTAGGCGGATAATGATTTTCTGACTGTATACGTATCATTTGGAGCAAATCTGCAGTTTCCTTCGGAGGCTCAGCCTGTATATATATAAGCGCTCTTGATTTAGGAAGCGATTACCTTTCCGCCTTTCTGGACAAGCCATCAGAGCGAGAGAGAGAGAGAGAGAGAGAAGCCAAAAGGATCCCAGGAACCGCGTCGTTCTGATTATTGTAATTAAAGTGTTTCTAGCGACTCGAGTAAAGAGGTGGATCGAGAGCTGCGAGTCCCTTGAGTCTGCTGGCTACCTGCGCTACTACCGATCCATATACATATAGGTATATATGTATACAGACACGGCTCCAAAACAAAGTCGCTGCGCATCTATCTATGATAGGTTAGCATATACACTACGATGTTGGACTGCCGCCGGACGCTTAATGACAGAGAGATGGCCCGACATTTCACGGATTTTTAGTTATTATATATTGGCTGGTCGACTATTGCGTCTCCTGGAAGAAATTAATCACTTTTCCCGCCCGAATGTCTCTCTCTCCCTCTCTCAAGACCAGGTGATTGGAAAAATACATTTGTGTGGGTAGCTTTGGACCCATTGTCAGCCGCGTAACGAAAATGAAAAGTGGAATTCGTCATCGAGATATCGGGTGTGGGTGTGGGTTACACAGTGATTACTCGATTTAACACTCGAAACTTGTAATGGAACGTATCGGTATTAGCTTTAGCTCTAAAATCCGCTGATTATTTATCGCTAAGTGATTTTTGGTTCAAGTAAATGTGACCATATATATATAATAATTGTAAGCTTTCATATTTATAGACTAAGTATAAGCAGATAAGAAACAATCAAGCATTTGATTCAAATAAATCTCGTCAACTTTGTATAAATATATATTTAGTATGAATAATTTATAAACAATTACCTTTATTTTTATGTAAAAACAAATAAAGGCAGAGTAAATAAAGGATTCAGAGTCCCTGTTAGAAATTTTCACGATTTTATCGGGAATAAATCGTGAACTTTTTAACGATTCACGATTTTTTCGACCAATTTATAGCTAATAATATCCGAAAAACGACATTATTCTGCTGATAAAAAAGACTAATTTATCCTGAAAGTAAATAGTAAATATTAATTAGTAATATATAAGTAATATATACGTGCATAAAATATGTAATATAGGTTAGTAAATATTTTATTCAATATCTTTTAATATATAATTAAGTAATAATATATTTTAATTAATAACATCTAATAAATAATTATTAACTGTTTATTAAACTTTATTTATTTTAAACAATATAAAAATCACAAGAGCGTTGAAGGAAGCTTTGAAGGAAATTCGATTTCACCATTTCTTTGCGTTGCACAGTACGTCACTCAATCCGCTCATGAGTTCCTTGTCCGTTGTACAAAATC
>UELU01141815.1:0-105860 GCA_900490025.1 Megastigmus dorsalis
ACCTTAACTGTACCGAAGGGCCTGGCTTGGCGGCCTCTACCGGCCCTTAATAAGGAGCGTAACGAGGCGGGAGGATGGCCCTGGAAAGGCTAGTCGGACGTAGGGCTGGCCTTAGATGAGCCTGATCAGGGCCTTAAGTCAATAGCGACTGTTGTTAGGGCTGGCCTTAGATGGGCCTGACCAGGGCCTTAAGTTAATACTTATTGATATATTAGGGCTGGCCTTAGATGGGCCTGATCAGTGCCTGATATTAATAGATACTGAGCGTCCATGTCATTTAATTTTGTAGGTTAGGATTAATTCAAGCGAAAATGTTGGAAATGCAGTATTTAATACATAGGCTTTTATAATAGCAACAAAGAACTCTTTTTGCAGTTAAGACTCGAATATACATTTACTGTCTTACGAATCGCTGAAATAGTTAAATTAACAAAAACTGAAAAATAGCAGTAAAAATATCAGGGCCTCATTCGCGCCCCGTTACGCGACTTTCTAGGACTTGGTCAGGTGCCATGTCAGGACCAGATATTTGGCGTAAGGCGACTGAACTGGCCCTGATGAAAGCCTTAACTCGCTTTCCGATCGAGAATATTTCCATATGAAAAGCGTTATGTATTGTGTTTATTAAGTATACTTAAAGCGTTAATGTGATTTTATATGCGAGTTATATATAATATATGTTGTTAGGCCGTAATAAATAAAAATAATATACCGTTGACATTATAAAAAACTGCGTACCGAAATGTATTTGTTTACCATTAAGTGTGTGTGAAAACTTGTATATGTAAAAGTATAAATAAGACAGTATAACGAAATTCTTTTATGTGACTCTCAAGCATTAAATTTATCCAGTTGAATAAAATTTAAAATTTACTATGTAACATAGTAATTTTTATAACGTTGAAAGTATGTCTCACCGCTGCTATGTATTATAGTAATTTCTGCTAAGGTTATAATAAAATTTATTATAACATTTTTCTCAGTGTATGCTGTAACGTTTAATTAAAAACGTATTTTACAATAATAAATATTTCCTATAGATACATTCAAATGGTACGTATCTTACACTTCAAAAAAAAGTGTAGTAATTGCATTTTTCAAAATAGTTAGCCGTTTTATTTTTGGCTCGACATTTTTTCAACTAGAGCATAGACATTCGTCTGAATCTTGAAAATGCCGTAAACAAGTCAAACATCAGTCCTATTTAGCTCTCCAATGCAACTAATGCAGGTCTCGTAGCAACCAATGATTTGAGCGCACATAAAAAAAAAGTAATACTTTCCATCGCTAAAAAAAGAAGCTCAACAATTAGATAATCCAGTGGAAAGATACTGCACGGACGCGAAGGCAGTTGGGAGGGTACAAAAATAGCCCGCTGGACTGCTACGGCTGCTGCTGTGGAAAAATGACCCCCCCGAAACGAGGCGCAGACACTTATTTCACACAAAGATGCCTGCCTGGTTGTGTCGGTGCTCGCGCAGCTGCGGCCGCCTGGTGCTTTTCTTTTCGACTCTCTCCCGTGAGGATGCCAGATGAACGGGGGCGTTCATTATTCGTGTGGATTCTCCGCGTAGCTGACACACCGAGTTGAATTTTTTTAATTATTCTTTTATTCCGCTTTGTTTGCGCTCGCGTCTTTCGTGTGTTGTCTTCCTTTGGTGCATGCGCGTGGGTTTATTACACTTCTAATTTTGGAGAAAACGCAGAACTGCAGTTGAATTATTTAATCAAAATTATAGTTCAATATTTTAAAAATGCTTTTTTCGAGAAGCAAAATCCTCCGTGCAAAAATCATTATACTATGAAAAAATGCTGCCGCAAATGTATTTCGAACTTCATCGTTCATCAGACGATAATTAATTAGATCCTATAATTACAATCCCATAATTCGTAATCTTCTAACCATCGTGCCAATTCAAATAAACATCCATGCCAAACCTTAACCATGTTCTCGACCAAACTTTATTTCCCTCATTGAGAGAAACGAGAGAAAAAAAGTATGTTCGACTACATGCAGACGTGCCGACGATTACGTAAGCCACTCGAGCACACGGCGAAGATGATCAGCCGAAGGAGCTCGCGAATCTCTATCCCGAATCTCCTCGTGCAAGTATACTTTCACCGTATTTATTCGCGTACACACGTAATAATACATCCCTCGCGCGTGTTTGTGTGTGTGTGTGTGCACGATTCACGACCTACACACACCGACGCACACTTGTGCTGCATTGTAACAGAGAATATAAGTACACGTGCGCGCACGAGTGAATCGAGCGTATAGTCAGACAGGTCGGCGCGTCGCGTAGTCGGCCTTTTGTCTGCGGCGCATCGTTTCAGCTGTCCGTCATGCGCCCGCCGCGGAGAGAGAAAGGGGAAGACAGCGAATCTCGGCACATATAGCGCGCTTATATTCAAAAGCTTACGAGGGGATGACGACCAATCACGTGCACGTGGATGAGACGTTTTGTATATATATACGAGAGGGAGAGACTCGTATTTCGCTCTCTGTCTCGCTCGCTCGTGTCTTGTGCCAGTGCATTGTGCGAGAGCGACGACGAGGAAAAGCGAGAAAGAGCTAAGCTTAGCACTGTATGTACGCTCGTGCCGATCGACGACTTTTATATTCGAGGAAATTCAAACGATTTGCTCTGGCACGTCCCTCGGCATTGGCTATATGTGTCTCCTTCTTCTTCTTTTTTTCGATTCGATTCGGTTTTGCGTGGAGGGAAAATTGGCAAAAATAATAACGAGATGTTGCCGTTGGGGCGGGCATTTGATGCTGATTATTTCTGTCTTGGTTAGTTTTGATTTGCGAACAACGGCGTGGAATATATTTTCTATTGTAATATATTCTATTATATAAATGTATGGTTGTGTAAGATGATGATGAAGTACAGGTGACTATTAAAGTTTCAAGTAATACGAGTGAAACAGGATTTAAATTCAAGTCCTAACAATGCAAAAATAAGCTGGTGCACAGACAGTACATATTTCGTGATGGTATATTAATTGTATGTTAACATCGTAAGCATGGATGAATAGCTGTTGATGAAGTTATAATAAAATCATTTGGTATATAGGAAGCTTATTTTTCTTCCGCGTAAGTCACAAAAATATGATTCTTTCTTTTTTCATCAGTAATTAATACATATAAATATCAAGATATCTTATTCAATAATTGTTTTGGCATTAATTCTTACGCAAATGTATGATTATTTTGCTATTTAATTATTTTATAATGTAGTTAAAAATAATACATGTAACTACATCAAAAATAGATGGTTCACATACATTATTGTAATCATTTTCGCAAGAGATATCCTTAAATGGTGTGCTCTTTTACTGCTGAGCGGAACAAAAAAAGTGGACGAAAACGAATGAAAACCTTGAATGTTTTAATTATTTTCAAGCATATTAGTCACGAAAGATGAAAATTTAAAACCGGCTTTAATGGAAACCTGTTCTGATCTTTTTTCCAAGCTTTTTCGTTCAATATATGCTTTAATTTAATACTATTCACCGGATTTTATGATATTACGTAAAACTTTTTTCAATTTAATAGCATCTTTCGATCGAGATGCGAATCTTTAACACTAAAACGTTAATGAACTTGTAAACTATCAAAAATATGTATAATATTTAATGCGCAGATTTGTTTTCAATATAATAGTTTAAAAATAAAAATTTATTTGCACATGTAGTACTTAAACTATAAATTATTTTCCTTTAATACGATGCTTAGAATACCTACAACGTAATTATTTATATTTTTGATTAAAAAGATTTTAATTTTCGCTGTTTCCTATTTGTCGCTGTCATACAAGGTGCTTAAATCAAGAAAATATGAAAATGAAGAGCGTATAAACAAAACCGAAAATATAGTTACATTATAATGTATGCTAAGATAAGAATATTGACATCCTCTCAATGATCTTTTAGTGATATAATATATTATAATTTTTGTTGCATAATTTCTCTTTAAAGTTCATTGACACGATTATGCATCCCTGACACCAATAATTATGTATTTTTAACTAATAGAAATGATATTAATGTCTTAAATTTCAAAGGATATTCGAATTTTTTACTCCTAATAATCAAGGAGGACAGAGAACTTAAAATTTATTGAAGAAAAAAACAGGTTTCACTGTCCTTCCCAACTGCAACTTTATGATGAATCTTTTATGCACATTCTCAGAACATCATCAGCTGATTCATGACCGTTTACATTAAGGTATGTCAACTCATCTAAACTCTCTCAAAATACACACTAAAACCTCGTGTTTTTATCATCGTATATACCGAAACACAAACTCGTGCAGCGCCACGCTTTACGCTCGCGCACGGCCTTATAAATCAGCTTTATCAAAAGTCCTACAATCCAAAAGTATGACTTTCCCAGTGACACGCATTAAAAGAGAGAGAAACACACACACACACACACACCTAATGCCTCCATTATGTACACAATGCTCAACAAAGTCGCGCTTTATCGCCCGAGTTCACGGCACATATAATTGCACAGCGTCCATTTCTGGCGTATACAATACTACGTGCGGTGTGCGCAAGAGCCGCGCGTACACACACAAAGCTCCTCGCGCGACAGAAAATCGCGTGAATCATCGGAGGGAGTCTGTTGGCCGCGAGCCGGAAGTCTTGGGTATACTCGATTCTGGTGAGTCAAATATTCATTTGAGTTCCTCGGCGAGCTCATACCTGTTTTTCATTTTCTTTCCTTGATGTCTTGTTTTGCGCTGAATATGGCGAACGATTATTGCTTCTCAGGAAAGTTGCGGTGATGTGGTGGTTCGAAGAAAATGGCTCTTTTTTGGCGAATTCGAACGAAACGATTGATTGGAATGAGAAATTCGTCGTTCATTGGGATGCAGTAGCGGTTCGAACATCGAGAATCATGTGTTTTTATGGATACAACTCTTGTTAAAGTTAAAATGTTTGTTCAAATCAAAATTAATATTGACCTTGATAAACATGTTTCTTAAATTTTAAGATTATCCATATAGTAAAATTATTGAGTTAATATAATTTAAAATTTTTTATGAACAACAAAATAAGAGTATTTTGAAAATGGTTCGAGCAAAGTTTATCGACAGTTTAAACATGTATTTTAATTCAAGGATTGTTTACTATTTAAAACTAAAGTTAATATGCACTTAAAATTGTGGATTTACAAACATTTTTAAAAGGATTGAGAAACACATTAAATAGACTTATCAACTTTACACTCTAACAATAAAAAATATTCAGGTATATATCTTACATATTTAACCCTTTTTATAAAGCTTATGTCAATATTTTAAGTCAATAAATTTCACAGTGAGTCATGAAAAAAAAAGTTAAAGTGAATAAAAACCATTCGCACATTGTTGTCAAAATACATTACTATATGATAGTGAAGTAGAAAATTTCTCGTGCTTAATTGACATATCCAGAAAAGAACTACCTCAATAAGGATGGAATATTTTATATATATATAAGGTGAAACGTCCTAGTATCCGAGTATGATCCTTTACCCGAATAAAATCGTTAGTAACTCTGGACAACTAGTATATTTACTGCGACACTTGAGCTAGTTAACAATAAAATAATATTTTAATCTACGACTTTTACAGTTTATTTACCGTTAATATTTGTATTTAAAAAATTTAATGCATGGAAAGGTAGTTCGGGTACCGGGTATTAAAGATTTAGGTACCAGTATACGTTTACCTTACAACAAAAGGTTTCGCTGCTCATAATTTCGAAGAAACTCGCATAATTACAAACTTACACATCGGTCCATTAAAGAAGTTTGAAACAAACTTCGATACTCAAACGTTATGGTAAAAGTGCACTTTTAGTACTCCGACTAACCCCCCAGTATAAAACTCGAGCAGAAAGTTAAAAAGCATCGACATTATAGCAAGTGCTCCCTTTCAGCGATACTTTACGCACGCCAGCAATGACGCCAACTCACACATCCATAAGCAGACAGACATCAACGATTAAAAGGATCATTGGTTACGCGCGTACACCCTAGACTGCACGATGCACTGCACGATGCAAGGGATATAAAGCGCACAAGTGCAGACGGACAAGTGTGGCGAGCCGCGTCACACCGGCGAGGTGCAGCGCGCGATAGACACACGACACCTGATTGTTTCCTTCGACGCTCGTCGTCTGTATACCCGCGCTTTGTTTACTGTATTTGTTTATGTACGTGCAGTCGCTTAAGCGTGCTGTCTCGCTCAGTAGGCCACTGCCGCGCTGTTTTCTGCACGTCCCCTATGTTTTGTAATTACGAGCTGACGTAGTGGACGAGGCTTTTCTACGAGTTGCGTAGTTGCGACACGGAGAGAGTCAAAAATGCACAAGAGAATGATCGATGGATAGTTGACTCGATAGTTGCTGCTACTTGGCTGTAATCGATATCCTTATAGTTCGTCGAAAGAGAGACTGGCGATGATATAGCGACGGTGTAATACGATCGTTATGCGATATAATGCACCGATGGAAAAACAAATGTTTTTGAATAGCTTCGCAGCGCAGTGATTTTTATAGCTATACAATTTTGTATTTGTTAGCACAGTTATAACAAGTGAATTCTTTGAAAACTGTGATAATTGCGTCAAATCCTCGTTGCGTGAGATTTGAAAGGCATTTTTTGGCACCTGCGCTCCATGAATATGATTGAAAAGACAAAACTGTTGCTAATATTCTTGGGCAACTCATTTTACTTGGTAATAATAGAATTCTTGAAAATGAAAAAGATAGTAATTTAAGCTTGTAAAGAACACACCAAATTTTGTACGTTATTGCAGGTTCTAAATGATCTTTTGTGAATTTCTCATAAGTGACTGCAAGCATGTTAAACTTGGACGTAATTCAATTTTCTTAATGCTTAACCGGTGCTTTGAAATATTCTATGATTATGACTCAGTGCTTGCTCATGTTGGAATTGAAACATTTAGTTCTTAGGACAAAGTATGTAGCATATTTCAATGATCGATTGTATCTATACATACTTACGAAGTGATTCAGCGCATCGCACTTTAAATCTCACAATTGACCATGGATACGAATTCCCAAAAGCAACTGTTCACAGTGGAAAATCTCCCATCACCGATGAGAAACCCAAGACTAGCCGGAGACAATTAAGCAGTTAGCTCAGATAACGCAATCGTCGAACAGCAATCAACGCCTCCCGCGAAAATTTACCTCACCGAGAGAGAGAGAGAGAGAGAGACCCCGTTTCTCTATATTAAGGGGACAAGGATAATATGTGCAATACACCTGCCGATCCCATCCTTCGTCGCTACTCCACCGATCTCCATTGTGCAAGCCACTGCACACAGAGGAGTCCTCCTATATAACGTTTGTCTTTTTTTTCTCATCTCGCTCGCTCTCGTCGTAGACACACACACATTCCACGCTCGAGCGAGTTCGCAATAACACACAGAGGCGCGCGTCGACGCGTCTATATACATATATATGTGTGCTGCATCGAGAGAAACGCAATTGGGCCGGTGCTCAAGTAGGTCTAAGTGACGAGCATTACGTTATATTATCGCTATAATACACGCGTATTATAATGCGAGAGCCAAGGGCTGGGGAATTCATTGTTTAAGCTATGTAGCGAAATGGTCGTCGGCCAGAGCGAGCGCAACATCATTCTGTTAATTCGGGTTAATGGGGAGCCTATATGTTATTTTCTTTGTGCAGCGCTCGAGCTGGAATACGTTTTTCGCGCGCGTGAAATGTGTCAGGGGGTCAGGAGACCAGACGCAGGGGCGGCGACTGTACCGTATCACTACTACCACTGGCGGGGCTGCCGTCATCGATTGGTTTGTGCGAGCGAGAAAATTGGACGTTTATCGCTTCTTTTTCAGCGAAAGCTGGAAGGCACTTGCTGGGTGCGCGCGTACCAGTGCCTCTGATATGCGTAATTCGCTTTGCGGGAACGCCGGCGCGACGCGACGGTTAGCGAGTATTTTGGCGCTTTAATGGGTGCAGTGCTCGTTTGAGGTGGTTTTGAGAGGTGATGAATGGTACGAGGTGGAGTTTTGCAAGATTTTCCGGGCGTTTAGTGAGTTGTGCTAGCTGAGGTGGTGCAGAAATAGTTTGTTTTTTTTGTTCAAGTGTGATAGCTAATGTTGAAGTGCAATTTTAATATGGGTATATTTAATACAAGTATTTTAATATAGGGTACTCGTCATCTTACGGGTGAGTCCAAAAAGTAACCCAGGGCGAAGCGCATCTTTTATTTCTATTTTTCGCTATCTATATTTTTCCAACATTTGATAGTTTTTTCATATTAACCTTCATTTCACCAAGTTTGTATTCTCCTTTACTCAGGACATAAGGTTTTAAGGAACTATACATATATGTCTGAAGCAGTCCTTATAAGAGTAGTTATGAGTTTAAACATTAATTATAGTTCGTTGAAGATCGATAAATCCTATTCATTTTTAAAACCATTACGAACGATACAGTCATTTCTTATTATATACATATATATTATCATCTTTAAATTGATACTATCAAAGCTATTCTCAAATTTATAGATTACACGCATAACTAAAATTTTTAAAATTCGTAAAGTCTTGATGCCAATGGATTCATCTAATAATATATGGTATAAGAGATTTATTTCTTTACTTTTCTTTAGATGAAAAAACTGGTGAAGCACACAGAAATTTACTTGAATTCTTCATAGTCAAATAAAAAAATTTAATTAAAAACTATTATCATATTATACATATTAAAAAAAGAGCGTTGCAGTATATCGAGTAAATATTTAGCATTTAACTCTATAAACTAAATACGTTAGCAAATATTTAGTTAGCAAATATTTAGCACTTAACTCTATAAACTGAATAAGTTATGAGTTTAGAAATAGCCGAGTTATTCATCTAAACATTTATTTAAAATCAAGAGTCTTTTCGAGAGCTCGTTGCAAATGCCACTGCGACAAAACAATTTTGTTATATAGATTAGACAATAGTACAGTTGAAGCGTTTCTACTTTGTTCCACTGACACTCATTGCATTTCGAGCTTATTCTTAGAAGAATAAAAAGAATACTTCGACAGCGACTATTTTAATAAAAAAGAAAAAAGAATAATCGCAATTGTGTTTTTTCTGCCAACAGCTATAATTCTGAAAACGGAACGCAACGATATATATAGTTATAGGTATGTGTATTACAGAATGCCGCACTGCAGATCGCATGTCACTGTATTTTTACTGACTTTCATGTTTAAGTAGTTTATAATTGCATAATGTAGCTTTTCGCATGAAGTGTTTTTTTTTGAGGTTTAGTGCAAGCAAGACTTAGTTTTTTAAACTGGCAATCGTTTCATTCGCAATTAGTGGATATCGAAAAAAAAAATAGCACGTGTTAGTTTTATGTTTTGGAGGAGAAATTTGTACGCTAGTCAATGAAAAATCCAAATTTGGTTTATTTGTATAAGATAGTAGATTTAATTTGTCGGTATTGTAAAGTATTTTTCATTATTATTTTATTTTATTATAATAATTAATTAAAATATGTTCTTCGCGTGTATCAATATTCCATATAATTAAGAAATATAATTTAGTATGTTGACTCACGATAAGCGGCGAAACAATGAAGTAGAATGAAGCATCAGTAACTTACCTAAAACATAAGAAAAACATACAATTAAATACATCATCAACACGATATAAATATTTTATAATATAATTGTTATGCAATTATTTTCATTTGATCAAATTACTGAAATTAACTGTTCACATAAATATTTTTCATGATAATATGTATTAGCAGTATATCCTTTAGATCGTTTAGTTATTTTCTTCATTTTTGAATATTCAAACGGATCTAGTACGTGGGTATATCGGTATCATTGTACAGCGCAAATACTCTATTGTGGCTTTTTTTCCACTAAACAGATTTTATAGTTCCATTATCATTATAAGTGAATGTACTCATACGCGTGTAGTAGGTAATAAAAGCTGCGCAGATAATAATTCTGCACGTTTTACGATCTATATTTAAGTAGATTTAAACGAACTATCACGCATTGTTGAAATTTTCTTTGCATTTTCTATTCGTTCCTGAAGACAAAAAATGTGTTTTCCTGCACTCGTTCAGCAAATCAAGATAATAAAAGTATCAGTATCTTCAAGATCGCGAGTAAAGGCTGTCACTTCCCTCCCCCACCGATACATAAGGTAATTAACGGAAGCACAGCGACTCACGTCAGATAGCCTAGACATCAAAGAGCCCAAATAAAGCACAATCCAAACAGAGTACACTCAACGAGGAAGACAAAAAATAAGCAAGAGAGAAAGGGAATGAAAAAAAAGCGTATACGGACATCCCAAAGAGAAGGAAACGACACTCGAAACGGGCCTCTCTACGCCTCGCAAAGAGTTGATCATGCGAGATCACGCGCCTAATTTCGCCGGGCAGCAGCAACGGCAGCAACTAGCGCAGAGAGGACAAAAACCCATTCCTCTCTCTCTCTCTCGGTCGTTCGTCGCTCGCTCCATGAAAAGAAACGAGCGACTGCCCACGTGTATATATACATACGCACACACACTCTGTATCCAGCTCTCTGCCTACGAAGCGAGCTGATGAAAAATCGTCCGTTCCTTTTTTTTTCTGTCTCGCTTTTTTGCACGGATAGACCAATGGGCTACGTGGTCTATTTGCGTTGTTATTCTGCTTCTTTTTTTCTAAATGGCTCTACTTCGATCGTTTTATTTATTCTGCACGTTTTTATTTGTAATTAAGGAATTGAAAATGTGTATCAGCGAATTTACGTGTATTTTATGTAATAATTGGGGTAATTGCTTTTTTTTTTATTGCACAATGAATCATTCTGTATTTTTATATTTAAAATTGTCAAAGTTGCGTATTTGTATACTGATGTATGGAATGATGTAATTTTTAACGACATTGTTATCTACATAGCGCATTAACCAATAGAATTTTATCGTAATTTTGCAATTCTATTTATCTCTGTGATATTTGCTACTCTTAGCCGTAGGTTTTCCTTTTTCTTGCTCGTTTATATATCTATTGTAAATTAAATTATGAACCGATCTTAATTAATTTATCATACACTAATCATTCTCATTTTACATATTTTCAACAAAGTTTTCGTCAAGTAATTTCAAACTAACTTTAATGCAATATAACTCGACTGCACCTAAAACCATAAATTTTTTTTGTACATTAATTACAAAGCAGCAGTCGCGTGCGACGCGTACGAGGCGTGCGAAGTATAAAAAACGTCGGGAAACGAGACCCAGAAGAGGCTGCCTGTCTCGAGAATCGGTCTGACGAGTTGACGGTCTAAGAGCTTGGCCCGAGTGTTGTTTTTATTATGCACAGCCGCGGGTACTCTGAACTTTTGAAACGGCTAATCCACCGTTTTTTTAAGCAGATTTTCGAAAAAATTTAACCGCTTAAGTTTACTGCCAAGGGAAAGTTTTGTTGCAGTTTAATTTAATGGATGAGAGAGGAATTTTAATACAAGTTATAAGATGCTGCGAATAGCGTCGAATCGTGTGTCTCATGAGTGACCTCAAAACTCTGTTTAATTGAATAGTCAAAGTGAATCATTCGCTTCGATATTCTATAAGTGATTTAATTCCCTCTGAGCATACGAGAAATCATTTCTAATCGAATTGCGCGAGTAATAATTTTTTGATTAGACTCTACATCTCTTAGAAATGTTGGAAGATTGAACTATCACAGAATTGCATAAAATTTTTCAGTTTAAAAAGTAGCTGCCTTTCAAAATAAAAAACAGACCAGAAAGAAATATTGCACGGCACATAAAAATTTCAATATCCGACGATTATTTTCAAACTTAAAAATACGTACACAATAGCGAGAAGAAACGAATTCTTAGCTGCACTCGGAGTAAACACTCGTATCACCAGCCACATGAATAAATTGGATCATTTGCGTCTAACATCGCCAAACGGTTAATTTTAGATCTAATCTCGCGGGCGAGTAATAAAGCGTGTGGTATATCGCTCGCGTCCTTGCAAGAACTCTGTCCGTGAAATCATAATTGACGCCGACGAAGCCAGAGCCGCGCGAACTTTTTCATTTTCTAAACCTATATAATCTGGCTATGCGAACTTGTCGAGAAACGATACTTATTTGACGTAGGCTAAGCATCCCGGGGAGTGCAAATGTTATCGGCACAACGTTCCAGTAGAAAAAATGCGGTTGTATCCTTGGCGCCGTAATGTCAATAGCCACTGATAAGAAGAATAAATCGACGAGAAATGCCGTAAGCGCGACTATTAACACATTGCGCTCTCGCGCTGCGACGGCAGTTCACATAGGCCGTTTTACAGAGCTCTCACACTAATAATTGCAACGGTGTTTCGAAATCCTCGGCCGATGGCTGCTCTTTTTTTCTGGTTCTCTCTTATAATTGGCGTAATAAGTATATGCTTGCATAATACTTTGGATTCTTGAACCTATTCTGTTCACCTGAGGATATGAATCTTCCAAATGATTTATTTAATAGTATAAGGTCAGATGTAATGGAGTGATCCATTGATGCCGGATAAATCGTTATTTTTTTTCTCAATGGAGCACCAATTTTATGACATCAATTTTTAGCAACTTTATATAATTCCATTTTACTAGTACAAAGAGTACAACATGTATGTTTAAATGTATAATATAAGCCATTCTTACAGAATTTTTAACTACTAAAAGTAAATCCAAATTTAGAAATATTCCAACTAAACATATGATACTTGTCATTTTTAAATTCAATAATAAAGCTTGCATAGAAGTCAGCATTAAGAAAAGAAAAACACAATAAAAATGTAGAAACCTAATCATGATTCACATAATTATACTTTCCTATAAGTACACGCTGTATTTCTTTGTTTACTTTCTATAGTTAATTTCCATTTGTTAGCATCGTATTTAACAACATTCACGTCCACGTAGACTGTTTCTATATGCAATCAATAACATTGCGTGTGCAATCGATCTTGAACTACTTATGCGACCGCATCATCTCCAGTAGCAGTCGCCGCAGCGCCAAACGGAAATCCACAAACAAGAGCTGAGCAAGCAAAAATTGCATTGAATTATTCAATTGCAATCATCCCGATCGAACGTATATATACATATGTATAATACACACTGGTCCAGAAGTGTTCCGCATCTACACCTTATGGAGCACTTAGCACAACCTCGGGAAAATAAGGAAACACGTCATCGCGCGCTACGAGCAATGTGCGTACAGTATAATGGTAATATTCTCCAGGGAGTTTAGCGAAGGCGAGATATAGAGAGAGGCGTTACGTATAGTATGGCATTGTGCCTTTCTCGTCCTTCGTCCGAGAAAGAGCAGCAGCAGCAGCTGGTGCCGTGCCAGCGTAGGCGTAGTGTTTCCCTGGGCCTGTATAGATGAAAAACGTGGTCGAAATGTGCACGCTTTGGTGATGCGCGCAGCCTTCTTAATTATTCGTTTGGACTGATTTATGGTACGCGTTGCTATAAGGAATGCTGCGGAAATTCACTATAGTCTGCTTAGGACAGTAGACAGGTAGCTATAAAAGAATTGGCTACGGAATTGTGCTTGTAAATTTTGCAAGCGGCGTAGCGCATCAGCAGATGGAGACTGTCCAAAAATGCATATAATTCCTGTTAGAAAAGTTACGATAAAATTTATATACATTAGTCCAGTCCCTTTATGCAAAAAATAAAACTGTTGAATATTCATTAAAAATGCTGTTGCTTAGTAATTTTTAATAATGTATTTTAGGAATTTTGTTAGTATCGTCTTTTAACTATAATACCTAAAATACTGTCACTTTACAAGATAAATTCAATCCCTTTTCGGATGCACGCATTCAATTTTTACTTTATAAGCTTAGAATATACAGAACTGAATATTTAAAAAAATTAGTGCAAATTTGAAACCAAATGCAAACTTTTATGGTTGACAGCTTTAAAAGTGTGACAGTTAAAGTTTGTAAATCAGTGTAGAATAATTTAACTGTGTGTAAAATGTGCATTTTTACTGTAAAAAAGCTTTTCGCCGAATTACGTGCTTAACTTTCAGCGGCACAGACTGTAAAATTACACGTACTACAAAGAGACACCAAATTTATGTGTCCGAACTTCATAATTCATATCAAAACTACAGGAAAACTTTGGAAATGTTTTATAACTACATTATTCTAGAAATACGATTACCGGTGCTTTGCAGAGTAAATTAATGCACCGAGGAACCGACAATCCAGTTTAATAATTCAAAAACGAAGTCAATATGATTAGATTAGCCGAGTGCGAATAACCATAAACAAGTGTATCAAGGACTTAATCCACTCAGCCACTTAGATTCCCCCCCAAAAAAATGCAGCTGACCCACATAAACACACTCCTCTACACAACCAGTCAATCCACTCCTCCCATTCTAAAAATCGCCAAAAAATAAAAGACCCTGCATCCTCATCCATAAAATTCCAACACTCTTCTCCTCTCTCAAAATACACACATACGTATGCGCGCGCAGGACTGCGTTTGAAAGCCCCTCAAATTCACTCGCTAATAAAACTTGCAGCACGAGAGAGAGAGAGAGAGAGAGAGAGAGAGTAGGCGAAGTTGGGCAGCTAACCTCCGCAGCACTGCGCACACATAGCGGAGTAAAGGAGCGAGGCACATCGGTGCCGCTCTCCCGAGTGTGCAGTGCAGAGCCCTGCCAGTCAGCTGACGCCCAAGCGACGCTCGCTCGATCGAACGACGCGCGCGCTCATGCTCTCTCGCGTGCGCTGCTGCTGCTATGCCGCTACTGCTACCGCTGCTGCACTGCACTGCACGAACTGCGGAGATGGAGGGAAAAAAATGCGTTTGCACCACTCGTTCTCGCGACAACGTTGGGTATAAGTACTTTTTCAACATTGGTGAAATTCTTCTCTCTCGCTCTTATGCGCGCCTTTCGCTTTGTTTGTCACACCGTATGTAAGTGTTGCGGAACTCGTTCGACTGCTGTCACGAACGTGGAGCTCGTTGACGATTTATGGAAATTAATTGCGAAATTCGTGCGGAGGTTTAGAGTTAATTGAAGCCTGTGTGTGTACTTGCGTTACGAAGAATGGGGAGTTTTTTTTTAAAACGCTGCAGTACGTATACTTATTTGTAGAGACACGCAGTCTGGGGTGTTGGCTATTTTTTTTCTAGTTGGAAGAAAGGTTGTAATTATGTTTGTATGATTTATGCGTATGATTTCATAATTAAAATTAGCTGTAGAAGTAATATAATTACATTTATGTGATTTATTATTCTGGTAAATTTACTGATTTACTATTTGACAAAGTATAGATCTTTTTTCCTATTTGTATACATACAGCAAATATTTCAATTCCGTGTACATAATAATTTCAATACAATTTTACTGATAGATAAATACCATTGAAATACCTTATTCATTTGGACACGGACAAATTATGATACATTTTGATTTAGCTGTAGGAAATTATATTTGAATTTCAATTTAGAAACGTATAATCAAGGTAGTCAATATTCCCAAAATAGTATATCATATATAATTTAATTTCAAAAACTGTATTCTGTGATTAATTATTAAAAATTGTATATTATTTGCAGTCGATATCACTAATTAATTTTGTACAAATTGCATTTTATTATGTTTTATTTCTCTTCTATCTATCTATCGTAAGCTTCAATCGGCGTAAGCTAAATTTATATATCATATATATCACGATTTATAAGATTTCTCTCTCCCGATTCTATTGACGAAAGTAACACTGAAGCTTCGAAGAGGAGAAACCGTAATAATAATAATAATAATACGGAAAATACCGAGAGAAGTGAAGAGAAGGGGTCCGTTAAAACAGAGAGTCGGTGGAAACGTTGTCACGCAGCTTATCTCATTCTATTTGTCCGCGGACGCGTGGATATTTACCGGCGATCTAGGCTAACAAATACTGCGCGACGCTCAAAGAAAGTAAATACTTACCGAAGTGAGAACAATTGAAAATTTATTTCCTTCCGGACATACTTATATTTCCGCCTTACGTGATCCGACACTCGACTGCCTCGATTTCCAGAATTTCGTATATAAGAGTAAATAGAAAGCGAATTATTGTGGCTAAGTAACTTTCTGTGAGCACTGGGGGATTTTCGGTAATCTACTTCAAATAATAAAGCGATCAAAGAATTATCTCGGAGAGCAGTTTGATATTTGAGAAAAATAAAACAGACTATAGATCTTTCCATTCAAGTCGGAATGATTGTATAAATATGGAATTTTAGGATAAAACTTAAAAAATTTTGTTGCATTTCGCTGATTCAAGATACGATTTATGCCCATAAAAATAGATTTTAAATAATGATTAATTTTAATTTAGGATACATCTTTGTTCGCACTAACTGCCAGAACCCGAAAACTAACCGGAATAAAGCTTAATTTATTTGATCATAACAAAGCAAAAAAAATACAATATACAGGTATATAGAATTCCTGTATTCAGCTGTTACCGATCTAAATGTCATGCCCTAGTGTTGGAACTCCCGGTTTTTTTCCCCTTCTCACCTGTTGTATCGCTCCATTATAAAGTGGAGTCGCAATAGACCCGACGCGGATAAGTGCACCATTTCTCTCTTACCACAATAGATACTTCGAAATTTTTTGCCAAGCAAATGCTTTTGCTCCAGAGAATAAATCCTTTGCTAACCTAAATACCTGTAGTTGATATATTTGAAATTCTATCTGTGCAATCAAAGGAAAAGTCATAGTTTTTTAAAAAGAAGAATCAAAATAACTTGATAACTTGTTGATGTCGTTATCTTAAGCAATGTTTAAATTTTTCTAAAAGTGCAGATGTAATGCAGGAAGTTGATTTGAAAGAGCACATATAAAATGTACACATGACAAAAAAAAAGTTATTTCAAGATGTTTTTTATCGTTGAATGTGAATAGATCGATACGAAAAAATGTTTTTATAAAAATTCCATAATCGTCTGCAATGCTTCATATGCGAAATTTCATTCTAAAAATAAGATTCGCAAAAATGAAAATATTTTGAGACTGCTATGCTCATGATTATAACAAACGATGTTCTAAAATCTATTTCTGAATAATTTATACATTGAGGAAACGAAATATATTTTTAAGATTACTCTATTTTTAGTTCACCTCTCCGCGCGAACGCAGCAGGAAAATGAGTTTAAAAATGGCAAAGGACGGTAGAGAGGAAGAGGTTCGAATTTACGAAATATTCGTGCGGTGGTGGCGCGAAGGTGACATAGTCACTCGAAATCCATATTAGGCCTCGCGGCTTATGCGCAAATCCTAAAACAGCCGCAGCAGCGAGAGAAGAGGGACAGAGGAGAGAAAAAGAGAGAGGAGAGTTTTAACCACGCGCGAGAGCTAATACATTTTCAGCTGACGGTTGCTCTCTCTCTCTCTCTCTCTCTCTCTCTCTCTCTTTCGCCTTTTTTCTTTCTCCGCCGTGTCTGCGGATACCAGTTCGCCATGTGGCATATAATGTGCGCGGCTAAGAGGCTGCGTAGGCATCCACTGGCGCGTTCCGGCACCTCCGCTCGCCTGATTATAGATATACAAGCGTCGCGTGGTCGAACGTGTAAACGTCCACGGCTGACACTGTACCAATTACCGGCAACTATATAATATATTCGAAAAACTCAATGGCTATTGTTCGATATTAATTTGATTTTAACGGGGGAAAATAGCACGCGCGACATTCCTCGCGGCAACGAATAAATTACGCTGAGAATTAATTGTTTAAAAAATAAAAAAAAAAACAATTTGTACTGGAATATACGTGAATTTGTGCACCAAACCTAATTGTTTGATCAGTGTAGAAAGTCCCATCGGTCGTATACGCAACAACTTCCAATCGTACACCAATTAAAAAGCCTTTTATGGAAATATGTAAATAAATATAGATGGCACTCTTGATGTTTTATGTATAAGAAGAACTAATAATAGAGTTACCTACGTAAATAAATAACATAGACAAGCTAATAAATGTAATTATAGAAGTTATTACGTATATATTAATACTCGTACGTTGTCGTATACAATTCTAAAAATACGTCAGGAAATTACCTAACCTAAGCGACTACGAAAACTTTGAATTATTGAGATGAAAAATCAACAAACAATCATTCATTATTTAATCTTGGCAAGAGCTTATTGAATTTGCATTTTTTAATAATTCTTCGGAATATTAATTAAAAATATCCAGATTGATTTTCGATATTTTTCGCATTTTTTTTTCTCTGATTCAATTGACTAGATATCAAATGATATAAAATATTCTTACGAGTAAGCGACACCGTATCAAGATACAGTAGCAATCGTGAATAGCCAAAGGCACCAAAATGTAAAAAGAAAGGTTTGACAGAAACCCAGAATTTATTAATTGCAACAACAGCATCACTCGAAAAACACAAAATCCGACACAACGCCTCGCCTCACACATTTCAGCCGACGTCTGCATTCGAGCCTCGAAAGCAAAAATTACAGTGTCTCAGCTACAACGTAACCAAATTTTCGTTGCATCATTATTCCGTAAGCCCATTATCTCAGCATCTATATGTAGTTTCATTATCGCGGCACAAGCATCGCGTGAGTCTTGGGCGACAAATTTTCGAAAGTCCCTCGGTCGTGTGAGCCGCAGGAGCATTAAGCTTTTTATGCAATTGCTCGCGAGATATACATAAGTACACACATGCTCCTCTCCCAGACTAACGCGCACGTGTACCGACGCGTGCGCGATAACAAAAACGTATATAGTGGCGCATCTTGTCGATTGTGCGATCGTCGATAACTGATAAAATTAAATTCCCGCGCACGAGCGATTGCATTGCTTTAATTGGTATTGGTGCAATTTTGATACTGCCGTTGCTTATGTTGAATTTTTATTTTCCGGGTGTAAAAGGGGTGATTTGGCTGGCCGTAGATGCTTTGCAAAAGTATAAAAAGATGGTGACGTATCTCATGCATGTTCAAAGTTGTATATACGCGCTCGAGTTCCCAGTATTTTGAGTTTTAATGTGTTGACACCGATTTTGGAATCTGGAACTTGCGTTGCGATGTACTTTTATGGTCTTGTTTATTGGTGTCGTAAAAAATGAAACACTGTAACGCGGACAATTCAAGTCGGAATTTGATATATTCTTTTACGTCGCGATTACCTGAAAAGTATCTCTACCAAAGATTTACCGGTACAAACAGCATTTTAAGGACAGATGTCGAATTTCAGGCACAATATACTGGTTTTTCCTAGGAGGGAATGAATAATTCAGATTTTCGATAGTCAAAGTCGTAGCGACGCAGTCAAGGCTGCCGAGGTATAAATTAAGGAAGCTCTGAGAGAGAGACTACTTGAAATTGATACGAGAAATATTTATGAAAGCATTAATTTAGCATCAATCTTGACCTACTGAACGAAAACGTCGGTAAGCGCAAATTAATTTGTAAAGTAGAACGGTTTTTAAGAACTTGATGCGCGGAACGAAAATGTTGATTGGCTGAAGCTGCGAATACTTTAATTGCTTTTCGATAATGAACCTAATATGGCCCGACATCTTCGTATACTTCAATGCGATTGCATAGAAGCCTTTGTCTTGTTTATACTTATTGTTAGCGATAAAAACTGGAATAAAAAGCGCATAAAAAATTTAAGGTACTTTTTGCTAAGAGTGCTGTAAAAATCCATTGTTTTCATCAAATATTCAAAGTTTACTTTAAAAATGAGTTGGGAAAAGATCGTGTAAAAGTATATACTCGTTTATTGGTACCTGAACTCAATAAATCGCATTTAAATTTGATATGCAAAACTCCGATTCCTGCAAGTCCTTAAATTCCGCGAAAATTTTTTCATTACCAATATAGACGCAACGATCTCAAAGTCGAAGCCTGAGCAATAAAGGCACGAGTGCGTGGAGGGCAAAATCAGCGTGCGCACTACAGGAATCGAAGAAGGATGCCTCTAATCGCGCTCATAAAACATAACGCATAAATACGAATCGATGTGCCTCGATAAATGCTCGAGCGCTCGCTTCGCTGCGAGGGGCTTTCGCAACGATATTTATGAGGGACGGTGTGCGAAAACTTATAGAGCGCGAGAGAGAGAGAGAGAGAGTGTCACTCAATTTTTTTCCCACTGCGTAACATGCGCGAGATGACCCAATTGATGACAGTGAACTCGCGCGGACGTTTCGCTTCGCGCGCTAATTGCAGTTGCGAGTGCGAATGTTTTTCATCCTCTCGCGACGAACATTGGATTGTATTATTGAGGTTGTCATATTTGAGGGTACTTTATATAAAAGCTAATTGAATTTTTACGATATACTTAATGTTCGAAATAATAATTGTACACTGGAGAAAATTCTGGTTAGGCTATAACCGTTTGTAACACTTTCTCAGCATTTTTCGCGTTTCATTATACTTTCTAAATAAAGTACCATTTATAGAACTTAAATAGAAAATTGAGAGTCTTGGTACAGTCACTTCTATACAGGTATACGTATATTTTCTTTCAAGTGATGTCTCTTAAAATAAAGCATTCCGAACTCTAAGACACGAAGCAATCTCAGACACAGTGAATTCTTAGATTGAAGAATCTTTATTTTTGCGCAGGCTATTTTCCGAGGATTATTTACTCATTTACCTGAATAAATATTCTGCTATTCCATTCAGGAAATTGAAGTATCGAGTTTTCAGTCGCCAAGGCTCGTCTATAGGTTATAAATTTCCAATCGGGAAAGTAATCTGAACGGTTAGCTTTGTCCTTTGGACTAAAATTTGCTGTGCATAGAGTGCAAATGCCGTGATAATGGAGAGAATTTTAGTCTCAATGCGGGAATACATGTTCATTCATATTCATACGGGAATGTAAATTATCATTGTATATCTATACTTGTGCTGTACTTGCGCTACATTCGCTGTACGATGTTATATGGATTTCACACACAGACAATGATAAATACACTTAGTTATTGCAAATTTATAGACTATGATTTAAATTTCCTTCAAAATATCTAGACTGGAAATTTGAATCAGTGAATATTTATTATTTATTACTAATTATTATTAAACTAATTTAGGTGTATAATTATAATAATGTATTCAAAAGAATCTTTAGAATCTCCAATTGTAGGAAGATTATGAGTCTTGGGATAAGCTAATATTGCGAAAGTTCAATAATCGATGCTTTTAAACTTCTATATCTTGATAAATATATACAATAGAGACAAGTGGCAGATCGTTGATAAAGTATTGAGACACAAAATGATTTTATCGGAATATTAAATCCTGAAAATGGCTTGATTCAAATAATATCAAGCAATAAATATAATTACTGAATCATATCGTTGTGAATAATACATCGATATTTTGTGACGTTGTAAAATAGAATTATTCAAAACTGAAATACAATTATTCAAAGCTATCCTAGTACAACATAAAAATACTAGCGCGTGCGTACAATATTTCGCAGCTCCTAAGTCCCGGAATTTCACTTTGCGCCATAAAGCCGTATTTTATCAAACGCAAATAAATCGTAAAATCAAGGCCGCGCGCGCGCGATGAAAAGCAGCAGCGTAACACAGCAGCAGCAGCAGCAGCAGCAGCAGTGCGCATCTACTTTGTTTCTCTCGCGCAATCTCTCGCGAAATTCCGCCGGAAACAAAAATACTCTCGCATATCGTAAATATAATCCAACGTGTACATACGCGTGCGCTCCACGATTCACTTGAGTATAACGGTCTCTAAAAAAAGGATCTGTGCATGTACGAAAACACGAGAGAGAGAAAGAGAGAGCGACGCCGCGACGTCACACACTGCACTTCGAGATCGGTGCAGTTGGAAAACGCGTACACACACACACACACACACATATATATATATATGTATCGCGAGTGCACAAATACTTTGGAGTGCGCGAGAGAGTCGGAGGAAAAAACGAGCAGGAGAGCAAACAAGTCTGCATTGTGCAGCACAGCGCGGAGAAAGAAAATTACACACGCACGCGAGTCGAGAGCTGCTGCAGCTCTTCTCTCTGCAGTCTTTCTGTGCGTGCGAGTGTGTGTGTGTGTGTGTGTGTGGCGAGATGCAACGCCGCAGCGGCGGCGGCGGCGGCGGCAGCGGACGAGAAAAAGGAGCTGCTGCGATGGGAAGGAACGAGTGTCGTAATTATCGACCATGAACCTATTGCCGACCGCTCCTATAAAAATCTGCATATATACGCTCTCGTGTGTGCGTGTGTGTGTGTGTGTGTGTATGTGTGCGCGCCTCATGCAGTCTGTATATCCTATAGATGTATAGGGGAATTTGCATTTTTGTCTCTCTATATAGCTTGCGAGCGCGCGTTGGCTCATGCATTCTTTACACGCATTCCTCGCGGTATTTTGATAGACACTTCCACGTATACGTGACTGGCTGAATTGCACTTGATGATAAATATTTAACTTTGTGTCTCTGAGCGAACATTTCGACGAATGAAGGATACTTTTTTTTTTTTTTCATTTCTTTTCCGCTTTTGTGTAATTATTACAAAATACGTGTTGACATCTTACTCACGAAAAATAAATGCAATTTAATAATAAAAATATTATCTTGAAAGATGAAATACGCTTTAGACTCAATTAAGAGGATGAATTAAATGATATGCCAGTTTCGAGTAAATTTCATATAGTACAATGATATCTAACCGAAGTAAAACTAACCTTTACGCAAAACTTAACTGCCAGGAGCATTTATTAATTATTAAAAAATTCAGCACAAATCGTTATGTTACTTATCATAACAGTTTATTGCTGTTTCGAATGGTCGAAAAGAAGATTACAAAAAGGTCCGTGTAATATTCGAGCAACTCAGATTGCGTATCATTATTAGTACATACATACTTAGGCCTCGATCAAGATCGAGCTAGACAATATCGCGCAGTCCATATCATAGAGATAAGGCACGATAATAAACCGAAAGGCAGTACAAAAAATAAATGCACAATCGTTTCATTATATACGCCTGTTATAACGTCTATACGCGATCCTTGAAACCTTCGCAAATAAACTTTAGGAGCTGCCACTAATCGTTCCGTTTAATTTTGAATGTTACTGGCCCAGTGGACATAACAAGCGTCCGCGAATATTCATAATCGTGGAAGTTTTGTTTTGCTGATCGATGCGAAATATACTATTACCGAGCGCCACTATATGTCAAGATAATTAAAACACGGTTAATCTCGGGTTTCCCTTGATACGATCGGATTACTATTTCCCTAACGAACTTATAGCGGCGCGCACTTTATGGATATATAGTGCCGTTGGTCTGTCTGTTTATGATATGAATGGCGCAATGACGTTCGAAAATTCCGATAAGAGATCCAATATTTATTTATAAAGATTTTCAATATGAATGACTTTAATATTTGGAACTAAAAACGTGAAACTTTATATATAGGAGAGTACGTTAGACGAAGTCTGTATAAAATTAAATAGTACTTAAATATAGTTAAGCTAATTATCTTTGGCGGTTGAAATAAGTTTTGATCAATTTAAATAATATCTAAAGTAATGTATCAGCTATGAGACATTAATTGAAAACTTCGTTTGGCGTTTAATTTGATCGGGTTCTCCTTAAATAATCCTCAATCAAAATTGTACAATGGTTTCGAACGTGTAATGCTGCTTAATTCTTCAGACAATAAAAAAAAAGATGAATTCAAATGCCAAGCATGTATAAAGATGAATATTTATAAGTTTAAGGAAATATTAATTTATAACCCCGTCATACAATCGAAATGAAAGAGTTGACACCGAAGAAATTTCTTTGAATAATATTTTGGCATACAATTGTTCAATCATTTTATAAGCTTCTAATGTAATCTGATTAGAATTTAACACCTGCACCAATTAATAATTTTATCTATAAGCCAATACGTATTTGTAAATATTATACAGCAATCAAAAGTAAATAATACTGAAATCTTAGTAGCTCGAAAACCCGTCTACGTTTGTTCAATGCCGATTTCAAAACATCCAGAAACGTATACATCTTACTTCTCGAACGACGAATAAGGATAAAAAGCAACTATACATCTACCAACTATCTAAAATTCACCACACACACGAGAAGGGAAAGAATTCATCATCGCATGCGTTCATCGCAGCTGCATACCAAACGCGTGAAACTCAATCCCGTATAACCATGACAAATAAAAATACACGACTACGACTTGATCCACCTCCGTTTCGGAGCAGACGTCCCGCACGTCTCTCCACCAAAAAGACTCGCTAATCCTGTAGCAATCCACTCCGTTGAATCCGCATCACCAGAAATCGACGAAAGCACAGCTACTTTTATTTCGTCAACGACCGAAACTCCTCGACTGCCTGCAGTCAGTCGGAGAAAGAGAGACAAAAAGTCGCTCCGGATTTCGCAAAGTACGAGTATACGTACAAAAACTAGTGAACCTTCTCTTCCTTGGTTACACGCACAGACACACACACATCGGTCGTCGAGAGAAACAAGACAAGCAGAACGAAAAATTCTCCATCCGCCCAAATAGCTATGTGCAGACGACGAGCAGCAGCGACACCGTGTATAAGTGCAGACACACACACACGCAGCCGACATCGCGACGACGACAGGCATATCTCGGCTGCTGCTGCTGCTGTAGCGGATCTCCCATAAAGAAAAAGAACGACAAAAGGCGAGAGAGAAAGAGGATGGAAGGGAAGAGAGCGAAGGGGGAGCACAGGACGCGCGCCGATACGCATAGGCTCTCGCTCCCGCAGAAATATCGCAAAACACTCTCGCGCACACACGCACACTCACTTAATAATAACAAGTGCAGGATAATAGCAGAAGCACGAGCAGAAGCGGCAGCAGCAGCAGCTCGTTTCACGCGCGCACCGCACACGGCGATTATTAAGTTGGATATCCGCGTGTGGATATATGTATTTTCGACTGACTCACATTTCAGGAGTAGAAACATCCAGCGCGCCGAGAAGAGAGATGGAGCAACTCGGAGGAGCAGCAGCAGCAGCAGCAGCAGCAGCAGCGGCGGCGGCAGCGAACTGAACGAAACGCAGCTCAGCAGCGGCAGCAGCGGTAGCAGCAGCGTGCGTGCACCACATCCGCCGCCTCCTCCCCAGCAGCAGTCCTCGAGTTCTACAGCTCTACTCGCGCACTCCTCGCGTTTTCTCTACGCGCGTCCTCCTGGGATGTATACGCGACTCGGGAGACTCTCCTCGTGCATGCATATAGAGCTACGTGTTTACCGAGGATCCAGCATCGGCGCAGCTTAATGTACACATGTATACGTGCGCGCCTCTGTGTGTGTGTGTGTGTGTGTGTGTGTGTGTGTGTGATGTGTGTACACAGGCTTTCACATGATAAGGGCTTATACGCGCTGCACACGCACGCACTCCCACACACGCACGCGCCAAGAGCCTCGACTAATACTACTACCGTACCGAATCCAGAGAGCGAATAATATATGTATATATGTGTATAACTTGGTTACTTTTCACACTATAGCTGGAACTTGGACATGTTTTACTTCGTTCCACCAGCAGTTCGGAGCAGCCTTGTTTATCGCGTGCGTCCGTGTTTATATGTAGGCGTAGACACACACACACGCACGCAACGCACACGTACAGTCTTGTCTCTTTCTCTCTCTTCTATCCCGCTTCGATGTACGGTGCACAACACGCGCGCGACGCGTCGAATATGACAATAACAATTAAAGAGAAGAGAGAAGCAATACTCGCCGCACGCTCCGATCGTGTATTGTGCGCGTGTGTGCGTTGCGATGTGGGAAGAAGAAACGGCTGAGCACGAGGACGACTATATGTGCCGACCCACACGCGAATTTACACACGCACGAGATAGACGGCATACAGAGAAAAATTGAGTGAGAGAGAGCGAGAGAGAGAGAGAGAGAGAGAAAGAGCAAAGAGAGGAAGAAGTTGGCGGCCGTGCGACAGGCCAGAGAGCGACTGACTGCTTGCTGCGGGGCGGAGAGCGGCTGGCTGGTGCGGCTACGTTGAACCCGTCAGAGCGGCGGTGACGGCGGCGGCACACTCACTAGCTCACGCAGCCTGAGAGAGACAGAGAGAGAGAGAGAGCACTTGTGCGAGGCGAAAGTATGCAGTGTATACTCGGCGTGCGTGATTGTGTAGGTTGGAGGTTTGAAATGTTTGGATTGGACTGTTGGTGGCATCTGTCGGTGTTACGGTGAGGCTAGATGCAGCGTACGCAGCTGCGCTATTGGTAACACACGGCCTGCGGGTGAAATGGCCGATAATGTGGATCAGCTGTTTTTTGTTTATACCGGGTATTCGGCTGATCGTTGTTGATAAACAATGCGCTAGGACCTTCGGATGGGATTTAATTTGCTCACAGCTGGTCTCTTGTGAACTAAACGAGGAATTTAACGTTGAAGCATGGAATATGCATACGACGAAAATTGAATGTTTAGAAATTCAGTCTAGGTATAAAATATATATTTACATTGTGTCTGAAAATCATGATAAGTGAACTATACTTTGTAGGTTGAATTTCAAGATGTTTGCGGGAAGTAGGTCTGATTAAACATGGCTTGTTACGGAAATAATAGAAAACAATAGATGTTGAAACATTTGCCTACACTTACTACTTCAAAATTATCAACTATGATACATGTTATGATATATCACCTTTCAAATCATTCCTGTTTTCTAAGGCCACTTTCAATGACTTCCGTGTTTATGATTTGTGATTTTTGAGAGTAAATAACCTTGACATTCTTATCCATTTAATGTTACTCATGTCAGTACTGATTTTAATGTAATAGTTACTGTGTGTACTTAAATACAAATTAAATGTAATTAATGATTTCAATGTCAGTTTCAATTATATTTTAAATATTTTGATTCGTCTTAATAAATTTGAAATTAATTTAAATGGAATACTGATACTTTTCTTAATAAACATGTAAGATTATTTTTAAGACATGGAAAAAATAAGGGTGTAATAGATAGGTATAATAATCAAATTAATTTTAATTTAATATATATATATATAATTTTTATTTTTCATATTACAATATACTCGCCAGAATGCCATGTTTCCTGGATCTTAACGTACGTTTCACATAACACATCTGCAATACAGTACCATCCATTTACGAACAGCAACATTGAGTATATCTTCCATCGTTCTCTGTGATTTACATACACAGCTACAATGTTACATTTCTTGCTTCAATCTGTTGCAACAGTCGAAGATTTAAACCATATTAAAAATATAGAAGCTGAGTTTTCTTAAAATAATAAATAAATTTTTAGTCATAAACAGTAGCGTGAACTTGAAGTGAAAGTCAGATTTAATGCATTTAGAAATATTTAAATACATTTGTAAATTATAATTTTTTTTATTTATACAAGATATGTTGGTTTTATAATACACATTTGCAAAATTTTAAATAATCATTTCAATAAAAAAATTTAGATTCCTATAATTTTTGAACCGCACATCGAACCAAATCTTTTTAAAAAAGCCAGAGAAATCATTCTTTAAAATTGTGCAACTATCTGTCGTATTAAATAATCATTCAATATTATATTAATAAAATTTCATAAGATATTGAAGAATTACAAAATAATCAAATAAGTACAAATTCAAAAATATGAAGCAAAGTTGTTTATGAAAATAAATTCACTTTCAAACGTAAAACACCCTATAAATTGATACATTTAATACCATATTTAGAAATCAATAACTTTCACTACCAATTATAAAAAGTATAAAATGAAGGTATTACTTTACCGAAAAAATTAAAAAGGAACATAAGCATTTCTTAAAATAACTAGTCAATTTACAATAATTTATAATTAACACACTGACTTTTTAAATAAACTTAAATGAAAGGATACTTTTATATTATAAGTCAGAGCAATTCAGAAATTGTAAATATTTTTAACAAGAGAAATAAATTAATAGGCATGAATAAATGACTTCGGTATTGCAACCCTTCAGAAAAGCATCCAAACAAAAAATAACATTCGCTTCTACATTATTAAGCATAAATCTTCGATTATTGCGATGCCCATTGAATACAAAACAAATTCGGCAACTATCCTCTTTATCGCCCTCGTTTTAACACGAGGAGGCAGAGAGACGTGGCGCGTTCCCGTTCTTGCTCCGTAACTACAGGACACAAGTTTTTACGTTCGTCTTTTCCCTTCGTTTTCTCTTTTATTTAAAGTGAAGATCTGCACCTAAAATTTTAATAGTTTTAAAAATTATTTTTTCGCAACTATAAATCAAAGTAAAATCTTTTATTTTCTACACGTTCTAATCATTTATCTAAGCAAGATTGGGCATAGTTGGATAATTTCATTGAATCTAATTTTTCTTAAAATTACTTCATGCACACATCAAACTGATCAACTTTCTTAATACTCTTTTTAATACTTACGTTTTTGTTTATAAAATTACGTTTTTAAATCAGTTTTAAATTGATTTATCAATTTAGACTATCCTGAAAGTATTTCAATTTAATGTCAGAATTTCAATGAAAGCATCCATTTGAGAAATGATGTGATATTTATAATGAAAAATTCTTAAAAACAATTAAAAACTATTAAAAAATTCAATATTTTACTTTGATTTTCTAAATAATTAAACTGGTGTAAAGCTTCACCTTAATGTATCATATGTTAGAGACGCAAATAAATAGAAAAATGTGTTTCGCACAATATAGAAAAATTCATCGAAATCTTAGCCCCTAAAATAAAAAGATGAACGGAAAAGAAAAATGCATCTCTTAGAGCTAAACTTATATAGATTACATATAACTTATTAACTATTGAACATTACTCATCTCGAAGACTCCCATAAGCTTAACTTAAAATAATCATATACAGCTTCGATACAATGCGTTCTTTTAAATATACTGCAATGATAAACTTGTATTATCGTTAACGTTATTAAGTCTAATCGTTCTCAAGTAAATTTTTGTTTAATGCTTTATCATAAGTATATATAACCATTCGCACCCTGTCTTTTACTCTATTATTTTATTATTATATACTGTGACATAAACAGCAAAGAGTCGACGACGTAAAAGAAATTTCTCAAGATAACGACGAAAATAATCGGAATCTTTTAAATAGAGATTCGATCATCTAGATTAATACTTAGAGTTACTGAATGTAAATATTATTATAATTTTATGTATAATATAATCCAATCTGAAGTAAATAATATATACATTTTGAATAGTAACGTCCAAATAGAAATTTATATAATTTTACAATAACAAGATTATAACTTTTAATGATTAAAAATTCTCACGAAAAAGTCGTTGACTAATGGTCTTTAATACGGTGAATATCATAAATGATATTTTTATCATGTAAATTCATTCATAAATGGGTCAGACAAAAAGTCAGACATACGTCATTTAGTAATATATTAAAAATATGTTACCAACAGAACCATTCATTTATACTGACTATTTTTTAAATATTCTTTTGATTTAAGAAAGTTTAAATTTTAATTGAAAACAATTATGGCTCTTTGAATGTACATGTATACATACTATTATTTAGAAGAATTAATCTGAACTATTTGACGATAAATACTTGTTCAATCAAAGAAAAATAGACTAGTACGTTTCTATTATTGCATTTAGTTTTTCTAAAACAGATAAAAAAGAAATATTAAAAAAAAGTGAATTTCAGTTTATCATAATACTTATTATAATAGATTGGTTCAGTTGGTAGCAAATGAATTTCGATACAGCAGCTTTTACGTGTATTGAAACGACCAATGTAAACATACAATTGGACATTTACAATTCGTTGAAAAAGGTTTAAAATCCCGACGATGATACCGTCACACACCATAGGAATAATTAACGAGTGTTCGCACTAAGGCACAGGATTTAAAAGTGTATATTAATTAATCGATCGGGATCTTTGCTGTTCAAGGCCTGTATGATTCCTTTCAATTGTTTTACTACGTTAACCGTAGATTAATTATAATATAGAAACTACAATCCATGTAGTTCGAAAAGCTCGTGTCTCTCAAATCTCCTTAACAAGTTGATATTCAAGATGTCATCTTTTTAACAAGAAAAATATCTTTTTAATGATAATGACACAAGTAAACTCTTCTGATAATAAATTAAACACAACATTTTACTTAATGTTAACATAAGAAATGTAAAAAAGATCGATTTTTCTTTTTTCTTTTTTTGAAGATGACGATGTTACTTTAATAAATATATGCACATCAGTATATATAAGTTGGGCTGAGACGTTATTAAGTACTAACTGACAACATTTCTTTTAATTCAACGCAACAGTCTTCATACGGAGTAGCGCAAGATTCGATACAATCTAAAAAATTCGTCATTTATTTTTCAATTCTTGCTACATACTAAGAATTACCATGGAACCATTAGCATTATATTATATCCATGAAACAGTTGCTTTACTTTTCTATAATCAGTGGCAGTTCATTTCCGATTAAGAATTCCTATGAAAAATCTTGTTATGTTATTTATCGCGTAGTCAAAGAAGAAAATAGATACTGTGCGAGGTTTGTTGAATAAAGATAGCAAAAGTAAAAAAAATTTCCGGCAAAGAAAAACAAAGGAAAATGCAATTTTTCGGAATCCACCATTGCTCTTATACACATCATCGATTAATTGGACGATTTCTTTCAAGTCTCACTTGGCATTGTCTGAAATGCAAAATATTGTGTCGTTTCCTTATTTCAACTTTTAAAAAGTCATACATACAGCATCGTTATCGCGTAAAGGATGCATACGCATAAATTTTTTCGGCACAACAATCTCTTTTGTTATCACAGTTGATGCAAACTGAAACGTATTAGTCGATAAAAAGGAGAATAAATTTTGAAGCAGGTCTTTTCAGAATTCTGATTATTAAGAATTAGATGCACGTAAAATTTTTCTACTCGTCTTTTTTTAGAGCAAATCTGTGAGGAATGTTATTTCACGCTCAGACGTGAATTTTCTGTTATTGTAATGCGTTACGCAGCCATAACTATCACTGTTATATTTTAGATAGAAGAGTAAATCAATTTCTCTTCATTGAAAATATTTTGCGCAGTGACGAAAATAGTAACTTGCTTTACAGATTAACTAAATTGAATGCTAATTTTCACTAATATACATACAGTTTATTTTTCTTATTGCTAATTCTAATAGTATATGTACTTTATATTATTTGAAATATCACTTCTTTTTATACTAATTTTATACATTATCATAGTCTCGAATAATAAAAAATTATTCTCATTGTCTTTTTAGAAAATTTAAATTTTTAGTTTTAAAATAAAAATACTGAAAAATATAAATGTTTGCACCAGGCAAATCATATTTATTATAAGTAAAACCTCATACTTTTATGTTACGTTATATTATCGAAAATAGTTTGTAGATAATTATACAAAAAGAAATGTTATTGTATATATCAATTTCTTCTGATTGCACAGATTGTATTATTAATATTGAATGATAATTATAGTATTTTTCAAGTGATCTTAATATACATCGTCAGGAAATTTACTGTTACTTTTGTATTTTTCAAATATTTTCTAGCTGCGCAGTACGGAAAAAAGGTCTAATGTTAGGCTACATCTTAATATTATCCACTGAAGCAAGAAACGTATCTACATAATCAAATTATCTAAATTTACGTAATTTATAACCATTCGTACCCTCAGTGCGGCACATGAGCAAGTAAAAAAATTATTATTTAAAAAAAATTTAACACTTTAACATTGTTCTTAACTGATAAATGATTAACACTGTCTCGTATTAGACGACAAATATCTACGAAAAGTTTAGATAATTGGTCTGTAATTCATCATCGGTAAAACAACTTTATAAATACTGCCTAAAAATCTCATACTGAAAGAGCAGTACACGCGTGAGAGCCAAAATTCGGCTGTGGCATCCAAATCCTTGATTGCCATAATAAAAAATTTGTATGCCACAGTCAAACTTCGGTTTCCACCCAAATAGCGCTCTCGCAGCGGCTCAATTGTCGAAATCAGAGTTAATGATCAAGCACCGAGAGTACGAATCGAACCGACAAATATCTCTAACACCGATGAACCTCGCAATCAAGCTACTATTTTCGCCGCACTCTCGATACATCCTAGTACACCGTTTTTCTACGGAATCAACGACCTAACGTAAAACTGTTCCTTCTACCACATCATCATAATCGTTATTAGCTACACCCTAGTAACTTGTACAGTAGTAATAATATTTGAGCACTTGTTAGTATGTGATATAAGAACTCGGGTTGTTGGCCACTCGGTGCGATTCGCCGCGGTGGTCAGGCCCTTACGAGGACTGCTGTTGCTGCTGTTGCTGCTGCTGCTGCTGCTGCTGTTGCTGCTGTTGCATTTGCGGCGTGGCTTTGGCCTTGGACTTGCGACCGAGTAGTTTGCGGAAAGAGGAGGTCCATCTGGAGCGGGTGAAGGTGCCTGTGACGCGCTGGCCAGTCGCGGCGTCGCCGGGCTCGCTGCCCGAGGACTCGCTGATCTTGCGGCTACTCCCGCCGCACTCGTACGACCGCGAGCGACGATCACCCGTTTCCGATGAGAATCTGCGGATGGGAAGGACAATTATTTTCTCTTTTCTTTTATTTAGCTTGTATCGATCGATCTCGAGCTTTTTTATTCTCTCACGGAAAATGATGTTGCATTGTTGCGAAATGGATTTTCTTTTCATGCGGTAATGGTATATAAAGGATATCCGTTCGCAAGAGATCGCGCGGATAAAATGCGCCGCCGTTAAAGTCGAGCTTACGGCATGATTACGTAAAAAAGGATAAGGAAGGTTTCGACTGCTATTTAATAACTGTGCAGTTCAAACACGACTAATTCTATAAAGCTGTTAACATTCGGAAAATATCAAAAGAATTTGGACATCTACTGCATAAATCTTGTACTTGTACCGCCTTTAAAGAATGATCGTTATCTAATTGAAATTTAGACGAAGCGAATCAAGATTTTGGTGTCCGTGTTGGCCAGTTTTCGAAGTGCGCTTACCCCGAGTCGGAGGAGAAAGCTCTGGCGGTGGGTGGTGCGCTGGATACAGTGGAGGAGAGCGAGACCTCGTTGGCCGGGGTGTTGGAGTAGGCCTCGTCCTCGGAGCTCGTGGCCGAGTCGTCTATGTAGCTGATGCCGCGGTCGAGGGGCGAACTGGTGCGCAGCGGTGGGAGGGCCGCAGGTGTACCCGGTCTCAGCCACGTGCGCAGATCCTGAAGCGGCGCTTGAAGGCACTTGAACAGCTTACCGCTGGTGGGGAATGTTTCTCGTCAGAGGGTACTTTCAAATCGATGCGCTGGCGTTTTTATCGAGGAAAGCCAAGAAGATGGAGATACTCACTCGTCGCGATAATCGTCGACGTCCTGAAAGGTGCGCCTGGCGTAGAGGCAGACGGAACAGCGTCTCCGTCTGCGGCAGGAAGTCGCGTGTAGGGCGGCGGCGCGCAGATGTCGGGCCGCGTGCCTCAGTGTCGTCGCCTCGTGCGTCAGTGCCGCGACGCCCTCCTCGTTACGGCGACGCTCCTCTCCGAGCTCGTCTTGCTCCACTCGCAGCTTCTCCTTCAGCACCTCGTTCTGCGAATCGGGTCGAGTCGGATTAGCGGATTAGCGCGAGACTTTGTGTACGTCGGGACGGGGAGATCTGTTGATTTTGGATGTTGGGAGCTTATGTAAGGGCTAAGGATCATTTGGGGACGACTATGTTCTTTTGGAAATGGAGTTTTTACGGTTAAGTGTATCAAAGTCGTCAACGTGATATATGTATATAGGAACCTTGAAGACGAAGAATATAGTGACTAAATGATTTAGTTGCTGCTGTGATTTCGTATAATTTCGCAGTACATGTTTCGCTGGCAACGTGCAATTTGCGTAACTTTAGTCTATTTCTTCAAGGCAAATCTCGAAACGAGTCGGTTAGTGGACCGTGAAATATTTGAAATACGATATAATCTTAGAAAATATCAATTATAAAAAGCAATGGATTTTTTGTGCAAATAACTTTCTTGGTGAAATTGCATATTTCGTAGATGAAAGTATGTTTTAATTTCACGATAAAATAGAATTTTAACGATCAACAATTATTTTTTATTATAAAATTTTTCTTGCAATTTAATATTCGGTGAGTAGCATTAAACTTTGTTGACTGCGAAAACAAACACTCGACTGCGCCAAGCGTAGCAAAATAAACAGGCTTGCCCGCAGAATCACCGAGATGAGCTATTCCCGTGAGCTTGGAAATTAGCGAAACTTTTGGACTCGACGTTAATATTTCGAATAAAATGGATCTCTGAAATTCGTTTTATATAACATACGAGATAATTCGAAAGCGTAACTAAGTAATGTAGCTGTGGGAACCAACCGCTTCCTGATTTATTAATTTGCGTTTATTTTCACGAAAAAGAAAAAAAAACACACAACCGAGCTTAACATTGAGAACTTTAAAATTTTAATTGGGTTTTAGAGTAGAATAATTATTTTTATAGTATCCGTTGTGCGAGAAGAAACCGTATAATAATTTCATACAATAAAGAACGATGCTAAACTACAGCTCGACTGTACGTACTTGTTTACTTTCATATTCAAAAGCAATTTCTCACGTATATTTTTTCGAGCAATGTATAAACAATGAAAAAGTGCGAATCGACTTTTTATACGCACCAAAACGCACAAAAAAAACAACACACAGAATACATTAAAGTAAGTGAGTGCTCAATAGCGAAAGAAAAAAAAAGGATCTCGAACGAAATTCGCCTCGAAAGCCCGGACACGCGTGTACTCAATCGATCCAGAAAATCGTCTCTCTCGATCCGCACAGGCTGAATCCGTCACGGTTGTACGCGCATCTCGCGATTTCACGACTGACAAAAATCGCGCTCTCGGGACAAAAAGGAGAGTTTAATGCTGCGGTAAAATCGACGCTCGCGTCTAACGAAAAACTACGGTCGCGACGGTGGCGGTGCGATCGCACAGGTTCGGGCACTTAATTACACGTCGCGAATCGTCGGCAACGTGTACCGAGTGTTAGCAGAGGGAAAAAACGACCGAACGACATGCAGGATAATTTTGGCTCGTGCTTTCTCCGGCCGAGTGTCTCTCGGGTCGCGAAGGGCAACCGCAGAGAACAGAATCCACCCGGAAATCGAACGATATCGCGTGTCGCTTGCCAACTCTCTCGTGGATTGGGGGGGGGGGGAATAAAAAAAAAACAACAGCGGGGAGGTCTGACACTGCGGAAAGCCGCGAGGATGGGATTAGCTCGGTGGAGACCTAATTATCGCGATCTCTTGAGACTTTTGTTTTTTAAGATTAATGGAAATTTTAGACGACTATGGAACTTTCTATTTTGGACCTTTTGAATTTGATCCTTAGCGTTCTTAGTAAGTCGGGGGATTTTGTCTTATAGCCGAGCGGACTTTGAAAATGCGATAATAACGCGATACTTCTGGGGCTATTTTGGTCGGCTGGTCCCGTAATGTATAATACATGCGCGCGTATCATATGAATTGAATTAATCTTTCCAATTCAACTCAATAACCTTCTTTCCTTCAAAAATAGACCGATAACCGATATTGTAATATTCACTTTACTCAATTAATATCGCGATAATCCTTTTTTTCTCTCTCCCAAAGAATATTATGATTCGCGATGTTTCTGTCAGTCGTTGGTACGATCGAATTAATTAGCGCGTATGAATCGAGCGTCAATTCCAGATGGCGATTTACGAAGGGCGTCGGTCGTATAAAAACAGCGGCGTCGCTGATCGATACGATCGGCGCGAGAGGCGCAAATGTATATAATCGCAGAGCCGGTTGATTTTTATTTAGACCGGCTGCAGATGAAGATGAGTCTCCCGGCAATCAGCAAGGCGAAAGACGTATCATCCGATTACGAATGAAGATTGACAAGTACACGCGCTGTTATATACTCGTATACGAATAAAGACATCGCGAGGCACATCTCTAGACATGCGTATATATATTTTGTCACTCACGTGGCAGATGCATATAAACTTCGATTCTCGGAACCGCGATGGTGTAATGTATAAATAACAGAGATGCACGACTCGTGTGCGCAAGGCTGAAATGAACACGCGATGTATACTAGATCCGTGATTGCTTTTTGCATTGACACACGATTTAATTAGCGCGCGCGCATGATGAACAAGCAGTTTAATGTCTAAACGAATCGTGTATAGTAAAACTGCGGGCAGGATATAAATAGTCTTGATTCAAGTTACGTTTTATTTCAGACTGCAAATCGATTACGAATGCAAAGTGCACGTTTATTTCTAATAAGTGTAACAAAGAGAAAATGAGAAGAGCAGGTATATGAAGTTTCGAGGAAAACGCGTGTATGGTTTCTTGCGCAATATCGTTATGCTTGGAAAAACCGTATGAATTCTGGAATCAGCTTAAAACTTGCACCGATCCCTTCGTATCTCCAAACGAAACAATATATCGTCTAGCAGCGAGGTGTTAAATTTTCTGAGACTGCATGCACACTTAGTTTCTATGAGTTCCGAGTACACGTATAATGATATAATTTCACTTTTTCCTTTCATCTCCTCAATTTATATCCTCTATTACTGCAGATTAATAATACTGCCAGTGCAATAATCTACTTAAAAAAAGAAAAAAAGAAATGAAATAGATGAAAGGTGAACGGTTACCTCGCGTTCGAGAGCATCTCGCTCGGCTCTGATGACGGTGGCCTGCCTGACGACCTCCTGTCTCGCCCTCTCGAGCGACCTGCGCGTGATCTCGTTCTGGGCAGAATGTATCTGCAGCTGACGCAGCGCCGCTGCCTGTTCGCGCTCGAGACGCTCGCGCGCCGCTATGCAAGCCTCGCGCTCCTGTCTGGCTCGCTCGACCTCGTCCTCCAGCCGCAGACTGCGCTCCAGCTGCAGGAACAGCTCCTCCTCCTTGTCCTTGAGCTCTGCCTCGCAGCCCTCCAACCGCCTCTCCAGCTGTTGGCGCGTCTCCTCCAGCTTGTCGCGCTCCGCCTGTTCGCACACCAACACCGACCAAAGGTTAGAGTGGATTTGTCGCAGGTGCCATTGTCGAGGAAGGGACTTGGATATTTGCATCGTGAGATTTGGGCTTTAAAGTTTCACTTTAATTCGGGGTTTTATTCGAATGTGTGTGGATTTATCTTAACACCCACTTAAGTTATACACACTTCGTTTTATTATCGTTGAATGTCAATAAAAATTCCAAATTATATGTGTACAGGAATGAATTAACCAGCTTTCACCGTCGAATGTGTACGAAAGGAAACGGAGGACGTTGCGGTGGATGTAATACATACTTCCCGGAGCGAAGCAATATTTGTATACGAATAATTTTTAGCAACAGTTTAACGCAATTGCCATTTATCAATATTTCTATCGCAGGAGTCTCTTGTCTGAATAAAATATTTGGAAAGTGGGCTTTTGTTAACCGGATTAAATGTACAAAGAAAAGAGTGAACCAAACAAAAAATACATTTTTAGACAGTTTTTATGTAGGTGTAAGTCTGATTGATTGATAGTTTAGTATATCTCCATAGTAGAGCAAATAACGCTCGTAATCGGATAAGAAAAGGAGTTGTTTCTTTTGTAGCTTTATTCCACGCGCACGTCAGCACAGCCGTATTTTCTCACAACTACGGAATATTTCTAGGAAATGCTCAATCCCTTTGTATCTCGACTCGTTTTTTTTTAGTTTATCGAAGCATTTTTAATATATGCGTGAAAAAAAATTTAAAGATCAGTAACGATCGCTAATAATAATTGCATGTTCTGCGTCTGCAGCGCTAAAATCATTGTTGCCGCGCTACATCGCGGATATAAGAATTACCTCATGCATTAGAAAATATATGTATGCCACTTTGTTGATCTGGCAATGTGATAAAAAATCAGGAACAGCATTATGTCAAACTTCATAAAAAAAACGCATAACTTATTAACGTTCTATCAGTGTATAGCATAGAAAAAATATCCTTTTATTTAAATTCCCCATCGCATTGCGAGTAAACTTTCGGCAATAACTTTATACAGTGTCATCCACAAAGTAAGCCACACACGATTCCGATCGTATATATTTATAAATACCGCCAATCGACACTCCATAAACCGTAATTTAAAAGCCGCGGAATAAATTATCGCCTATATATACAGTACCGCATTGAATAATCCGTAAATATACCATCGGGGAATATCAATTAAAGTGAAAGTAAAATCCGTAATCGCCACAATAAAACGACGAAGATCCGTAAAAGCTCGGGCACACACACTTCCCGAGCCATTCGAATTTACAGCCTCTCTGGCGGCAACTAATCTACGCTTCGCGGCAATTCGATAACTCGAAAATATCGTAAAATACCAATCGAAAAAAGGAAGAGGAGGGAAAATCTTAAGCGACCCAGTCTCTCGCGTGCGTATACGCCGGGGACAGTAGCTTAACGACACTTTCCAATAAAAACAGGAAGCTTCGAAAGAAACGAGGCTGTTAAGCTGCTGCTATACGCCGCATGCGATGGATATAAATTTACGCGGAGGTTCGCCAGCAGCAGCAGCACGTCGCTTATGCGCGGTGGTCGGTAGCGGCCGCGCCTCTGAAATTTAATGCGAATCAACGAGAGCGACGCCGCCGGTGCATCAAGACGAGCCATGCCTCGACGGCACACACACACACACACGGACACATGCGCGTCGTACAGGAAGCATAATGTAAATCGGAAGGGAGTAGGCGCGCCCCATCAAAGTGCATTGTGCGCTGCTGCTGCTGCTACCGCCGCCGCCGCTATTCTGTGCATACCGTATATATGTGCGTGTGTTTGCGAGGAGGTTCTTTCAGGCTGAGTCGCGACGGTGTGATTGCCCTCTGACTTTCTTTCTCTCTCTCTCTCTCTCTCTCGCTCTTTTTTCTTTTCTCTCGTTTTGCAAGGGTGAACGGGTAGTTATATGCCCATGTGCACACAGAGAATATCCAGACTGCGCAGCTCTGTATTTTCCCTTTCTTTTTTTCGCTCTGCCGGAGGTGTTTGGGTGTGTGTAGCTCTGTGTGGTCGTCTCTAAATGGCGATTGTTGCCGATTGGCGGGAGTCGTACTTTTGTGTTTGCGAAGCTCGTTAGCGCGGGGTTCAGGTGTGTATAGTGTGCTGATATAGCTGATTAAAAGAGTATTTGTTATACTATCGGTTGAATGTGTGCAGTATGTTTGTGCTTTTAATTAAAAAGTTTCAAGTGCGATGTATATATGTATATTTAATTAAATCCACGCTTCTTTTAATTATTGATGCTTAATTGAAAAGAAGGGCTTTGATGGTAGAAAAATCATTTTCGTAACCTTAATTTGCTTGGTAAAAAATTATTTTTCGTAAATTTTTTTCTTTGATACGACGTTAACGGGAGCATAGTCACCGACGATTAAAGTTTCATGCTATTTTCGTTCAATTTTTAATATTTTAACATTTTTCGAGTTGAGTCCAATTTTTTGTAGTTCACAGAATTGGGGTTTCAACTTGCAAAATGTTACATTATTGAAAATTCAGAGAAAAAAAGTATGAAACCGTGAACGTCGCAGCTGCCTCTTAATGTCATTTTTGACTGTTCCTTTATGATTGTGAAATGTTAGCTTGCAACGTGATTGAAACTCATTATGTCGAAACGTGGATGCATTGAAAAAATTTCGTAGCATTCCAATGATAATTTTTAAGTTCGGTGTAAATATAAATATACGATATAATACCAGACAGTTCGAAGGAACTAGCCTTTGACAATGATTGATTTATAGACTTCGTACCTCGCTTCGTACTTCTTAAAACTCTTCGACATAATGCGCTTTGGTTCACACACGTATTACTAACGCCTCTGAAAAACGCCTTTAGATACAAACGCAATGCACTTATATAATAATAGAATCAGCGCACCAATAACAGCGAGAAAAATGTGTTGCGGAGCGCGAAATCGATTAACTTAACAGGAACACTCTCAGAGCCTGGCAAAAATAATAACTGCACCAATCCAACGCGCAAGTCTACTTTCGTTTCTCCTCTATGGCCCATTTATTCCCCGCGAGGCTGCATCTATAGCGGCCACTAGAAAACTCGTTAAAAACGTTGTTTTTTTTTGGCCCAGCGATACTTTTTCGCTGCGCCGCGGTGGTGCTTCGAGAGGACACACACAGATATCGTCGATGACTGGACAGGTCTCTTAGTTTCTACTCGAGCGCCCATCAAGATCGCCGCGACTGACTGTATGTGTGTGTAGTGTAGGAAAAGCGCCGCACATACACTTTCTTCGGTATTTAGAGGGGATCGTATAATGGTACACGAGTTTATTGTTGTTGAGTTTTATTGGGTGACGCTGGTAATGGGGACGCGCGAGTTTGGAGTTGTTTTATTCGTACTTAGGTGATGCGGAATTACTTTGTTTAGTCGTGGCCGATTGTCATCGGTGATGGGGTATTTAGATATGTCGATAAGCGTTATTTTGGTGATGGATAAATGCAGCATGTAGCGTTGCGCATTGGTGTTGGGAAAGCACTTGTGAAATTATTGTGCAGATTTTGTTTTTAATGTGCAATAAAGTATAAGCAAAATATATTATTATTCTTAGAAAAGCGAGAGTATGAAAATAATAATTGTTATTTATGTGTTATCATAATAAATTAATTGAATTGCTGACTTCGTCAAAGATCAATCGAATCGACTTTGTTTTATTGATATTTCGTATTGTTTATATATAAATTACGTAATATATGTATATTCGTATTCGTATTCGTACCTGGTATCCGACCTCTAAAATTATTTTCTTATTACCTGCACACAGAGCCTTTAAAGTCGATCAAGGCCTTAATTTCTAAACCCATAACATTCGTCAATGGCATTTTACATCTTAATTCGCTTAAGCAGCCGTGTAATTTAAATAAATGCGCAGCGCTGAAATTATTTCCACATGCGATATTTATGTAGGATATAATACGGCAGTGCATGACCGGTTAAAAAGGAATGCGTTTCGTCAGTACAGGTCACCCGCTAACTGCCATGCCGCGATGTCGGTGAACGTGCGTCAATTGTGTATGCAAAAGAGAAAATTATAAGAATACGTATATACATATACTGTATACAGTGTCACTCTACGATAAAACTGCAAGCGCTTAAATGCACATATAAAAAGCTGTACGGGAATATCTTTGTTTGCGCGCGGCTCGGTTTTTCTCAATGCGGAGCGACATTCGGGCGGACTTTCTAATTGTCAGTTTGAGAACGTCACTTTCTTCACGAAATTGACGTTCTCTCCCGTCCTGCTCCTATAGGGAATGAATCGGATGGCGAAGAGGCAGCAAAAAATGAGGCACTTGCGGGAGAGAGAAAATTGTCGAGTTAGCGATCGAAAGCTGCGGCTTGTGTTTATTTCGGTGTCTATAGGAAGAAAAAAAAAAGAGAGACAATATAAAAGCTGATAGAGTCGCGATTGTGTAAGAAAAGGATGCTGTAAAATTTGCTGCCGAAGCTTCGCTACTGAGTTGTAATATACAGGTTATTGTTATAGCTCGCAAAACTATCCGAGGGAAAAACGATGTAGTACGCGCAAAACCGAAATTTGCTGAAGCAGGAAGATGTTACTGGATATAAATATGTAATTGCAGAGATAAACATCTTGAAAGTGATTAAGTATGTTAGGAGGTACTAATAAAGAAAACTTTCAGACGGACAATTTTAATTACATAAAACGCAGCTCATATACTTTTTCTTTTTTTCACTGCTTTTCGAATCATAATTTTGCAATTTACGTATAAAAAACGAAAGTATAACTTCGTTGTGATCTTCCCTCATGCATTATGCGAGAGCACATGAATAAACAAGCTCTTGAGTTACAACAATCATTAATATCGCATAAACGCAGTAGATACAAAGATTCAGACTACATCAAAAGTACAATATCCCATCATTGTCGATCGCTTGCACAAAAATGCAAAGCGATCAGTCGAGCGTCGATTAATCTCTGGGCGATCTTGTGCAGCACGGCGTGTATTATTAAATTAAACGGATTGTCGATCCTCGAAGAGCTCTAGCGAGTCCCTCGGCAGCAACAGCCAGTTCCGTGTCTTCTGGATTAACGTCGACGGCGAGCGTCATGGTGTACAGTATTCAGCGTCGCCGACGTTAATGAGCTTTAAGCCGAGCGTCGAACTCTTTGGCTCTATCGAACTGCAGGTCGAGAGAGAGAGAGAGAAAGACACTCTGTTTTACTGCTATATTCTAGAAGCGATTTAACTTGCCTTTTTCGCTTGGCGCGCGGCGACACGAGAGGCGACCGTCGCGAATATTTCACAGCGCCAATTAAATGCCGCGAGGGTTTTTTTTAATGGCGCGAAGAAGGATCTACGGTATAATAATGAATGCTGGAAGATGATTGTTGGGCTGATGGTGCAGTGGGTAAAAGGAACGGCATTGTCATTTAAGACTTTTTAAAAATAGACAGTGGATGACCGTTTACGGTTTTATGGGTTCGTTGGTATCAGCTGTTGCGGAAAAAGGGTTCTTTAGGCGATTTGAATTAAATATATGTATATAAATACAAATTCAAAGTTATTTTTTAAAATCTTATTTATAATTATCTATGAATTCCATGATTATGGAACCATGAAATATTAAAAAGCTTCCTGACTATACGGTACAAAGTAAAATTAATGTAGAAACAAAACGATCAAAGTATCCCTTCAACAAACCACATCAGCCATTCCAAACAATACATCAGCCATCGAATTCAACAGTACTAAAAATGCCCAACGATACACACAAATAGCCGTATGGCAAATCGTCTATCTCTATAAATTCACCTGGCGCAATCAACCAATCGGAATTCAATTACAGCATCGCATATCCAGGAAATCGCCGCTTCTGCTGCGATGAATAAGCTTGCCGGAAAAGCATTTTTCCCTTTCTTCTTCCTACATCTCGCGCCGCTTCTCTCTTTTTTTTTGTTGTAACCCTCCTCTCGCTAACGAATTTTAGTCGTGTTTTAAGAGAGAGAGAGAGAGAGAGATAGAGAGAGAGAGAGAGAGGGGGGGGGAGATGGAACATTCTCTCGTGCGCATGACTCGTGTGCCGAGTCTACGTCTTTTTTAATAGTGAGTATGTGCGACGGACGTTGGATAATGATATTTTTGAGGCACGAGTTTTGCAAGGTCTCGTGCAAGGCGAGTTGAATGACAGATCGGTCTGACGTTTATGGCCTCTTTGTGCGTTGTATATTGTGTTGGTTTTGTTCGGGAATAGAAGGGATTCCATGTGGTATTATAAGCTTTTTATATGCTTGCTTGCACAATTTATGATATAGATTGTAGGAAAAAAGTTTACTAGATTCAGGTAAATATTGCTTTAGCAATATTTTAATGGAATTTTGAGAACCGTAATGTCAGACTATATAGCGTTACATATATATATGTTTAATAAAAAAAGTATACGTTCTATGACCTTATGAGAATTATTTTTATTTTACAAAAGAAAATATTGTACAATTAAAACAAATATATATTATTAAAGCTTTTCAAGTCAAAAAATGAAAACGAAATATGAAATAATTAAGAAAAGCTGAAGTATCACAATTAATCTATTACGATATATTTTGACACGAGGATAGGATAATGAAATTGATTATACATTCTAAAAATACAAATGAATTAAAAATTAAACATAACACAATCAATATATCGGCATAATAAAAAGAAGTCTACAGACCGCGAAATATGAATAAAATGTTAAAAATAAATTCCAGTTAATGAGTTATCGAAATTATTGATTTATCGTATCAATCGAACAGCTTATAATCGCCTCAAGTGTTATTTTGACCGTGTATTAATTTCCTATTACGTACTCCACAAGCGATATATAAATTTAAACTCGTTAAACTGGAAAGCGATAATTCAAGATAGCCAACGACGCAGCCTATCACAAAGCACCTAAGTCACGAAGATAGCAATTATATTTTCGAGATTCCTCCTTTTTTCCCTCTCTTTGCAAGTTTGAAAGCATACTAGTGCGATATCGAATATTACGTGCATACAAAGCTTTTCAAGAAAGAAAAATCGAAGAAAGTATAGAAAGCGCATGTGTGGGCGAGGTAATTTGAGACTCGTCGGAAGCCAAAAGTTTGATCCGCTTTAAAAGTGCTGTCGTATACGTGGAAAGAAAAAAGGGATGACGATGGTGTGTGTATGTAGGTATTGATTACCTAGTCGGCTTAGCAAATTAGGTATACCCTGTATAATATGCGTTTTTCTATATACTTTGCTGCTGCCGCTTGGTTAAGCTGCGGAGCTCTCGGTACCATAGACGCTTCAGTATTGATTGTTAGAGTTCGTATACTTTTTTTTTCGCATTTCGCGCATCGACTGCCAGTTTCCACGGCTCGCAGTAGTCGTAAATTTCGGTGAAATTGCTTAGAAAGTTAATGATGTGCAGCTGTTTATTTTTGTACTGTTGCATTCGATGGGACTAAAAATAGTTTAGTTCAATAAATGATTATTTGATATCAGCACAGCATCGATCTCAAGTATAACAATTTGTTAAATTGGATAAAAATAAACACGAAAAAATATATAAATTTATCTTTCGTAAGTTTTTCTTTTTCCGCTCGAAAATTATAGCTACAATTGCTAATTATTTCAGCAAATACGAAGACTGCAGACTCGGTAAATATTACCAAAACACTTGAATTAATCTGAAATAGTACTTACTACACTACCCATGCGCAAGATTTAATAAGAGTGGAGAACTCGTTAGAGTAATGGTGACCCTCATGGAAGATCTCCCCTAAATGTGTCATCATGAAGTGCGCCTCGTGCTACGCTTGGCTCTTTTATTGTGCCGTCCCTCTCGCTTCTCTTTCTCTCTTGTATATATACAGAGCAGAAAATGCCGGGCTGCTTAGGCATTCCCTTTATTTGAAAAAGACTCGAGCTCTCGCGTATGACCCTTTGCGCGCTTTTCATCGGATAGCGCGCGGATCTCATTAACTTAAATCTGTTTAATAAATCGATCGTATAGTTGGTAAATGTTCTTTTTATAACCACGTTTAATAAATGATCGATATATAGAGTTACTTCTTGAAAAGTATTACGATTGAATCAATATGAAACTTTTGAAAATAAATTTATTTTTGTTTTAAAGTTATTTATTCAATTTGTGTTAATGTTTAAAAATTAATCTTATGTGGTCTGGTATTTTAGTCAATATTATACGTAGCAATTTCAATTTGAAAAATATAAAAGACCCAATATAAAATCTGCAGTAACAGAATTGTTTACAATAGCTTTCTCTTATCCTCTGTACTACAACTAACTTTTGTCAACTTTTGTCGACTTTTTAGACTCTATAGCCGAACAAGTACATAAATATATGTATATTAGAACTAGAGGCTGCACATGTCCAAAAGCAGGCTTCATCCCTTATTCATACTTTGCTCATAACGACTAGTACGAAGGGCTTCCACCCAGACTAGCGGACGTGGCCACCGCTGCAGTACTACAGAACGTCTCTCGCATAATTCTCGCTGATGCGTAAAAGAGCGCGCGCGCGCGAGTCTCTCGGCTTTTAATTGGCGGCATCCTCGGCGCAACTCGCCGGGCGTATCCTTATACACCGCGGAATGCAGAGAAGAAGAAGAAGCCGCCGCTGTTGCCGCCTCTCGCTCTGCTGCCCCTCTGCAGCGGAACAATCTTTTGTCTAGCCTCGCGCTCCGAGCTGTTGTTGTGCCGTTGTGTGCAGCAGCAGTTGTATCAGGCAAGTGCGATGTTTTCTTATGGCTCTTGTATATAGCTATGGACGCGGGGAACAGCGGCTCTCTGAAATGATGGGTTGTTTCGCTCTGCTGCGGGGATTATGTATGAGACGCGAAACCTCGCAAAATCGCGCCTCCTGCTGATGCGGCTCTCTCTCTAGGAAAAGTGTATATATAGGAATCCGATGTATGTACGGAGAGAGGTTTGTTCGCTGTGTTGGTGGTTGGTTTTTATCTTCTGTTGGGAGAGCGGGATTTTCGTTAATTACGGTGCCGATGGTTCTCGAGGATTCCGTTATTTTGGAGAACTCGAAATAGACGTGAATGGTGTTCGTAGGAAATTTTTTTCAAATAAAACCATAAATTTCACGAACAAAGCTCGTTTTTGAACATTCAAAATTAAAATAACTTCGTTCTCTGTATGACGAGTATTCAAATTCGCTGCTTTAATTATATCTTTGATTTTATGACTCATGAATAGTTGAGCGATTTTGCGAAACTAAAGTTTATTTTCGCTATTATGACGTTGATTTTCTCTTCACCTCTGAATTTACATTGCTTTCTCATCATACCACTTAAGATTCTCATTGCAAAATATCTAACTTTAGAGGTTAGAATTTATAATTATAATATCGTTTGATGTATGATATTATAATAATTCAACTGAAATAAGAGGCTTTATGTCGTGTATATATATATATGTACAAATGGAAATTGTCTGTACGACGTGCGAGAGACAATAATTATATAAAGGATGAGTATAGTAAAAGTAAACAGGGCAAATATTCTTACAACAAGACTCATAATACAGTATTTATTCGCGTACCAACAACAATAACAATCAAATCATGATTGGATTTTATTGCTCTTTTGTCATCGACTTTATCCTCGTCCTTGCACGAATATTCCTCAATACCTCAGACTACGTGTCGGCTTATTACCACGAAATAAAAAAGCTCTTCGCAACACACAGTGTGACCGGATTTCGCGTGCGCCAAACATTTCGCACCACACGGGCTGGGCAAACAAAAAGAAAAACTCGTACACACACACACATACGTTCGCGCGCGTGGGAATATCAACTGCAAAAAATCCAGTATAGCGTTTTTTTTCTTTATCGTCGCGGCGATATCGATGAGCAAAACTCGACACTCCAGAGCTGTTATATTCCACAAGGACTATCCTATATATACTGGCTCTTTTTACTGCTTTCGCTTCGTATACGAGGCATGCGAGAAAACACGCCACTCGTGTGAAAAATAAAGCCGACGAGGAAGAATTAAATGGGCGCCGTGAGTGACTTCCTGCCGGCCTGCGTGAAATTGAGGATGTCGGGATAAGATGCCCCCGTGAGTCGGTCGTTCATTTTCCTCCTGGGCGAATAGATTTAATTGCCGACTGCGAGCCATGCGATTACAGGCCCCAAAAGAGATTGAGAAATCGATTTCCAGCCGCGTCTCTACATAGAGTTTACGTAAACGTGGATTCTTGGAGGATCTCGTCTATAGGCGATGACTGCTGATTCCAATTGGATTATTGTGTACGTGTGAATAATTGCTTCGCGTATTCTGCTGCTTCGCGGTGTAATTTATGGAGTGAAAATTTCAACTTTGAGCGAGAGAGGAAGCGGTAATGAAGTTAATCTGTTTGCAATTAACGCAGACTTCTGTCCGTTAGCTCGCTTCTTATACATTCATTCCATTCGAATTCGCTGTCTGTGCAGCGTACATATAAATCGTAGAGAACGGTTTGGCTATTTAGTTCCTTGTAGCGCCTGCCACTTGGAATTTATACTTGTGTAAATATTACGAGCGCGGTGCTTGATTATATACTTAGCGAATACCATTCTTTGGTAACTACTTTAATTGTACTATGGAAATTGATAGTAGAATAGGCGTACAAGATATATACAGAAGCTTAGAACAGCGTACCCTTTTCCGGCAGACAAGATAGAGTTCCTAAAAGCTTTAGCGTTTTCGACCAAACTATTAATTACTTCACATCTATTATAACATGCATATATGTGTTTGAATTCAAAATTTTTTGATTACTTATATATATATATAAATTAAGCCAGCCAACACGCTTTTATATGATTTAATTAATAGATTAAAGAAAAGCCGAACAGTATAGAAATGTTCAATTCACGCAGATAAATTGAAAAAAAGCACTCCTCGCGAGTTATAATTTTAGATTGCAACTCTGCTTTGAGTCAAGTTCAATTTTAAATTACAATCTTCGATTGATCACCTTCTCCAATTTATTCTAACGGCATAGAATAGCCAGCGTCGAGGTATCGCAAAAAGCGCGAAGAACCTTCGGTTGCGGCGAATGGAGAAGTTTTTGCGCCGATAAAACGCCGACACGTGTATATGGTATTCCCGCAGTCATCCGCAAAGTATTCCCATTTACAGGTAAAATACGTAAGGCCATCGTTATATTCTATCCCACTGCGGAGAGGAAAGCAAAAAAAAAAGTTCCATCATTTTCTCTTCCGCGCACAATGGACCTTATATCATTAGTTTTTTTGCGTACACAGCCACACAGTGACGCAATCTGCTTTCATCGCTAAAATCGCTATAAATACACACTTTGTTCCCCTCGCGCGCGCGATACAAGCTCTTTTTGTGCTGAGCATCTCCGCGAATCTTCCTACATAACGTACGAAGTTTCGTGAAATTCGCCTAGCTCGCGCGCATATATATATATATAGACGCACACTTTCTACCTCGGGCACGAAGAAAGCATAAAATGGGTTTTTCCACGGCTAAATCCACGCGTGCAGGCGGAGGCTACTATGTACACCATACACAACATTTCGTTCGGGTCCTGGAGCGTAAAATTTCCGCGATTCTCTTTCGTGCATTCTCCTCTATATGCATGTATTCCGATGTGTTGTATATTATACACGTGTATATTTTGAAAGAAATTCATATATGAAATTGTGGAGTAATGGGTAAGACCTACTTGGCTGATGAGCTTCAACCATAATATACTCGGCTCTCATTGTCAAGATGAATCGGTATTGTCATTCTAATTCGCACCTGTCTCGGCAAGCGAGTTTGTAATAATATCTGCAAGGAAAATCGTTTTCCACGCGCAGCGTTGTTTGTAAATGTAGGAAGTTGTAAATTTTCCGTCGACTTTGTCTTATTAGAAAATCTATTTGCGCATGTAAGCACGGGTAATAATATATTCACGGAAAAAAATCGCAAGCAGAGTTTCGTGAACCTTGGAGCAAAGTTTACCGAATAGCTTGAGCTGAATTCATCAAGCAAGATGTGATTGGCGGTTATAGAACATCTACAGAACTAGTTCGATAAATTTTGCTTGATCAATCGAGTAAAAGAAGTTAGGCATACTTTACCTAGCCAATCAAGTAATTATTGCCGCTGTAGTTGTTTATACCGTGTGATATGTGCATAGCAACCGACAAGCGTATTTAATACACAGGGTGTACAAATTCGGAAAATATTGAATATAAAATTAGGACTTATAAATGAAATAACTTGAAAAGTTAATGTTTACATTTTAGTAAAAGAGAGTGTATTATACATACTCGCGATTGGAAAACGGCAAAGTAATCTTTGCTTGATTATTAAGGCACTTTGTATTTGACTGTTATTTCAGTATGTATTATCGAATATTTTCAGTAACATTTGCCCAATAACTTCAATACATTTCGCTTACTTCCTGCTTCAGTGTAATCTGCCGAGCTAAATTAAGTAATGTTTGCTTGCGATTTTTTTCCGTGTTGATTAAAGAAAAGAATATATATATTTTAAATTTTGAGTCATCAGATATTTCTAAATTCACGCCATATATTAATGAGTAAAAACCACGGTAACTGTTTCATTAGTATAAGTTTTAAAGCAGATATTTACTAAACTAATAGAATAAATAATTGTCTAATTAGATAAATATCTTATATCAAAATTTATAAAAAGTTTTTTACTTTAAAATATTTTGCGTGCACGTTCGTTAACAAGATCGGAAGTGTATATTCCTATACCTGCAATAATAGAAGCATATCGAATTATAAAACGATGAAAAAAGTAGAACGCTCATTACGAAGAAAAATCATTCTCCCATTTACTTACTCTAAATTATCAAACTCAATCAACGAGTTTCTAAGCATTATAAATTTGTGGAACACAGTTTCATTACATTTTTCCTCGAAATAGACTAACAATATCGAACGTAAAACAATATTCAATTGAAAATCCGTTTTGAAGAATCTCTTTACTATCTTATCTCGCCCGCTTTCATAATCAACTTGTTTATCTGGAATTTAACATATCCTTGAATCCATAATCATATTGTTTATCTCGAAATCAACATATTATTTTTTAAACGAAATATTCACGTTCTGTACGTTTTTTGAAATTATTCTGTTTTTGTTCTAAAATGGTGGTACAGTCACAAAGTGCTGGATGCCAGGTCGGAAGACACAGGAAAAGTCAATAAAACAAAGATGTCGGGATTATTATTGGAGGGACCCGACACAACGAGGGGACTAGAAGCTTCCTGACTATATGATGTTGTCGGCGTGGATGATTCACGGCGAGTTCTACACTCGAAATTTTTGTTATATCTAACACCTCTGTCTCGTTTGTGCGTTTGCCGCGTTTATTCGAGACGTAGGAAACGTCCATCTCCGTGTTCATAAACGTTTATTATGGTACTTTAATTGCAGACTTACGAACTTTGACGATATTTTTGTATAACGCTGTTGAAACAAACATTTTATAAGAAAAATCTTAAGTGAAATTCGTCAAGATTTTGTTATTCAAACAACTTATCTCTACCTCTCCCATTTCTCTAGACAAAGTTCAATATAACGCAAAGCGAAATTATTCCGCGGCGAATCAATAAGCGTCCAATGAATTATCGCGGCGCGTTCGTCGGACGTATATTACTCACCGCGGCGGTGCTGATAAAGTATTTTCGCACGGGTAAGGTGGAACCGAGTAAATGAAGGTAGGTTGCTAGGCAACTCATTAAAATTATCGACGTCTCTCTTCGAACGGAATCGAAAGTTCCGAAGCCGACGATGCGCGCGCGACCATAGAGAGACCGACGACTTGTCGGCACGAACACCTTTCATTACATATTTCAAAGTCGAGGCTCTATACGCCGAGCGCTTGTTTGTTTGCAGTGCGCACTGTCTAAGTTTGCGTTGAAAGCCATTTTCTTTATCGAAATTAGCTTCCATAAATAGTGGAGTTAGCGAACTTTATATTATTTTATTGGGCATTCGATAAAAATTAACTTGCCATGCAGGCGTTCGTTCATCCGCATAGATTTCGATTTAGTTGTTTTTGAAGCTAATTGAGACTTAGCGTGACTTTTTGGAAAAGCTTGATTTGATAAATTAAATGTGATACAAGTCGATCGTTTTTGCAGTTTTAAAAATAATATAAATTTTTCGTGAGATATTCATGTCTAAAGTGATTACATTTAATTGATTGCAAGAAAACATGAAATAAAGTCGTTCTTTTTAAACAGAGCTCAGTATTTTATGAGTGTATTGCGAAACAGATTGAAATATTTGAGTTTTCTTCTTTTTCATATATTCGTATAGGAATAATAATAATAATTCTCTTCGAAATGTGTTTTGTAATTCACTGAGAAAAGAACCTCCTTTTTGTATGTGTATTCGTGATACAATCTGAATTGTTGTAAAGTTCACAATGTGATTCCATGACTACCTAGTTCAAATCTCTAATACGAAAAAGGATACTTGTGCGAAATGAATTTTATTAAACAGTCATTCTTTATATTCAGCCTCCAACTATTGTTCTATATTCCATAATATAATAATTAACAATGGACTCATATGCTATTGCAAATGTGCCCTAGTGACCACAATCTAATTTACTAATTTTTTCTTTTATGAAAACAATTGTGTTTTACATCTAACAATTATTAATACGGCATCTATTGCTTTATGTTCTTATTTTCATTCGTTTAGAAAATAAAACATAATTTTACTTTAAATAAAAGTTGAAAAAAAATATCTAAAAATCCATTCGTTCCAATTCACATGTAATTATTTTTTCAGGCTGAATAATATTCTAAGAAAACGCAAAAATGACAAAAATATTCAAAATAAATCTGAGCGCATCCAAGTCCAGTAGCTGCACGCCAGCACGGCCGAGCGCAAAAATCATCGCCGCCTCAGCGCAGAACACTGCACACGTTCGAGCGAGACGGACGGAGCCGCGCAGGTAGCAAGTCTTGAACTGGCGCGCGCCTCTCTGTCAATATTGAATACCGTTAATCCTCGGTAAGCTAGGATGCATATACATATACATATATATATATATATAAATGTAGAAGGTAAGGTAAGGGGCAGTATACCGCTCGGTCGCTTCTGCACTGTGCACCCGGCGAGCGAACGCAGCCAGAAGAGGATCCGCAAGGCTTATTATATTGCGCTCGCTCTTCCCCGTAAAAACGCTCTCGGTTTTCCCTCTCCTCCTCCTCCTCTCGTTAGGTCGTAAACGTGAACACGGGGCAAATACGGTATATCTGCGGAGGCATGAGGCGATTTTCCGGACGTGTCCGAGGCTCGTGAGAAATGTAAATTGGGATGTCGTAGTCGTCCTCGTCGCCGCATGGCGAACTTCTGTAGGACGAAGCAGCGCACAGCTTATAAATCCGTCGGGGTCGAGATTTAGAGGCGAGATTGTATGGGATGTCACTGATGTAAGTGTGCGGGGTAAATCTGTATAGGAGAAAGTCTGCGAGAATTACTTAGGACTAGTTGGGCGAGGATTTGTCGCTGTGTCTGCGAAAAATTATGAAATTCGTGGGCTGACGGTTGGACTGAGAGTAGTTTTGTCGTCGAGTGGCTTGCTTTTAGGAAAGTTAGATTGAGTTTCGCAAATTGTGATGGATGATGATGTACTTCTTTCGAGCGAGTGTATCACTTTTTATGTACATCTTGCGAAAATAGAACGAGTTAATAGCGTGGCGGATGATTTATTTTTGATTGTTGTTTTGTTTTTATTCGATGTAGAAAAAATATATGTTATTAAAGTCGTTTTTCATTTTTTTTTAATATACAGTTGATAAGCAAAAAGTTGTTTCTAAAGAAACACTAGGGTATTTGTTGTATTATGTTACGAAATATGTTCATCAATAGGTTATGTGAATGCAATTTTATTCGCTGTCAAATAATATTCTACTATTTTTATAATGTGATATAAGGTATCACTGTATAACTAAACTCTGTAACTGATTCATTTTTATTCGCAGAGCCTTGGTAATTGCTCAGACAATGAATATGAGTAATCATGAATTGAATATAAATTCAATATTGGACAGCTCGTTTGCAGAATAATAAATCCTGCGTTACATCATTGATTATTCTTGAGCTTAGGTCACTGCCATGATTATCATTTTTATTTTTTGTGCAATGTCCGCATTTCCATTGGAATCATGGCCACATGCTCAAACATAAAAACTTGTTTTCTGCAAACAATTTATTATTAACAATTGTGTGTCCTAAATTCCATTGTAATCAATCTTAATTTATGTATGATCTATATTTCAAATATCAATTGTATTTATTTAAAAAAAATATTTAGTACGGGTACATTTGTAATTCAATAAGAAAGTTATAAAGCTTTTATTAATAGAATTCAGTTGAATGAGGCACTTTGAAATAGGCTTAATGAAGCAAGGTAGGGCAGGTGTAATTTATGTAATTGAGTTAGGGTGCGTTTAATTGGTCGTGTAATAAGTTACAGAGAATATATTTTAGATCATTAAAGCGCACATTGCTCATAATTAACTTTCTATTTAGTTTGTGTCTACCAATTTATTTTAAATTCAAAGCTGCTAAGGAAATCTAATGAAACGTCACTGTGGTGACAGATACAAACACCTATGCCTATCTAATTCCAGTACTTTCTTAAATTTTACATAACAATGCCTAATACGTATCGCTAGGCTCATAATTTATGGTAGAAACGTACGTCAATTTAAATTGTCTTTATTTTGCTTTCAAGTGACAATATACTTTTTCATTATAAATTGACTATTATATTTTAATAATAAATCTCGATTTTCAAATAGCTTTCTATTTCTTATAATAGTAACTTCTACTAGAACTAACTTCTAGCTGATCCAATTCTATCTGATTTAAGACGTGTGCATCACCAACAAAAAGAGTGTCCATATCGATATAAAAAAAAGCCAGCCCGACCGCCTAAAAAAAAAGGGACAATCTATTCAGCAAGCCCCTGGAACGTCGAACGACAAGTTCAGCGAACCGAGTCGTCTATTAAAACGTCTCTATAATATAATCGTCGCATCCACACGCATAATCTCCCATAATGAGCGTCCCGGTAGCCCCGCACAACAACCACCACAACGAAATAATTACGCGTCCCGTCTCTACGCACCGATCATTAACCGCGCCGCGTCGTCGGCGTTCTCTTTGCTCATTCCGTCGCACAGTAATAGGAGAGTCGAAAAATCGAGGAACAATTTCAACTCCCGGCACACCGTAATAGCGTCAATTATACGCGCCTCTCAAATTGGCCCCCGCGTGTACCGAACGCATCGTTAATTATTATTGGCGCACCGCCCGAGACAGAGAGAGAGAGAGAGAGAGAAAGACTATTTTCCTCTGTCTCGTAGAAGAAGAAGCGCGAGGGGCTTATCTTCTCTAATTAATCTTCCGCGCTCGGTGGCGATGTACGCGCGAGAGAGAAAATAATGCACCCAGCGACGAGAGTGAAAGGTCGTTCATCAGTGCGCGTTTACGTTTGCCGTGGTGGAGCAGCTCTGTACACGGTTTTTATTAAGAGGCGAAAAAGAGAGTGTCGATGCAGTAGCTATAGGCCCGAGATAGCCGACACGGTTACGTAAGTGCGCGCGCGAGCTGCTGCGGCGATGATGCGCACGGAGGATCGAAATTGGAGATGGCGCTCACGGAGTTTGGCTTAGGCTAATGTTTGTTGAGGAATTTCGGATGCTTTTTAGAAATGAAGTGGGGATAGAGTTTACGATTCTGGGGCTTGTTTGATTTCTTATAGAGAATTAGGTTCAACCGAATGAAAATGTTATAAGTCGTGATAAGATATCGCACAATAAGTTGTTTCGCAAGCTAGACATAAAGATATTAAACTCTTATATTATGGCCGTACATTTGTAAACTTATACTTCGACTTTGGTATCTTTCGTTTTAGTAGCATCAATGTAATAATACCAAATTGATGATAATAAACATGCGAAATTTCAATTTATTTCGAATCAACAGTTTCCCAAGCGTATACGATTTTGCAAGAATTATGCATCGACCACATGACTCCCAATTAGCTATTCATATATCGTCGTTAACTTTTAAACACGCGATAAAATTATTTATAATTGTGATACCACCATGTTCACAACTATATTTAAAACAGTGTCTATAATACAGATAAGGAATATAACAGTTAATATTATTAACATATAAGCTTGAAAAGGTCTTAACTGTCAAAAACTGTTGAATGTTGCAGCCTAACAACATTGTATTATGCGCACTCATATACATATATATGCATAGGAGCTGCACCCGTTAGACAAGAGCATAGGCATTAATACGGCACTTTGCCAAGTGGGAATTCTAATGATTCCTGGCTAGAGAAGCTACGCAGCACTGCAGGACTCGCATTTTATGATGTACAGCTTCATCGGAGATTAATCATGCGGAATGTCTCTCGAGAAGCTTGTACAAGAACATTTTCAATGTGGCGAAAATAAATTATGCCGTTGTTCTATGTGCGCGCTGGGAAAATGATTTTTATTTATTACAGCACCGAGCGAAAGTATTTCATTATTACGAGATAAACACACTCGCTCAAAGCTGCATTGTAAAGTCATTTTCTCCAATTTTATATTGGTAAAGGTGAATATCGGGAGTTTCGAAATAGAAAAACGTACGTATTTGGTTTTCAATAGTAATGCACATACTCTTTTAATTGCTTTTCACTCAATTTTTTTACGATTAATTTGGCTCGATATGAATTGTAAAAGCGAGTTTTTAATTGAGCTCGACTTTTATTAATCACACTAAAAACGTTGATATTGCTCAAGCTTAATCAAATCAACAGTTTCTCTTTCATGAAAAAGTCAAAAACAAGCCTGTGCAGAGAGAGAGAGAGAGAGAGAAGGAGGGAGAGAGAGATGTTTAATTATTTCAGGACTCACGCCTCCTGCAATATAATTAGCTCAAAATTCAGCCTATCATAGCCGCGGCGTCGGCATAATTGAGAGAGGCCAGCAAGAGCAATTAACGTTCCTCTCTAATAATCTAATAATCATAAAAATCCACATTCGTTATTTAAAGGCGCGCGCGCGCACAAGAGAAAACAGAGTCTCTATACTCTCCAACGCACACACACACACACACACACACAAACACATGCACAAACATACACTGCACAAAAGTATTACATTCAATTTTTCTCGATAATCCAATAATTGCATTTCAGATTCCGCGGTGGCGTCGGCGAAAGAAGAAAAGAGTTATATATATACACGCGCTTCTATAGACGACAGAGACTCTGGCTTTCCACGAGGTTATTAGCGGTCAGGGAGAGAGAAAGAAAGAGAGAGAGAGAGAGAGGGAGAGAGAGAGAGACGATAACGATCCCCTGCGCGCGTGCACTGCAATGATTTTACGCTGCGCCGCGGCGGCGGCCGTTCTAATTTAAGACGATTGCGCGCCTTTAGTCGCGCCTAATTACAAGGCCCCCATCAGGTAATATACCCCCCTAAAGATCCACTCTTATAGCTGGCCGCTATAGGAGCTTATCAGAGAAAGCGACCTGTTGGATGACGTTGAAGGATTCAATTTAGAGGACGTTGCGGGCCGCGCGAGGTTTTAATTTGTTGGCGGGAAATGAATGGTCGGGGCCTTCGCCATCGACTTTTATTTTGGCATTTTATTAAATGATAATTTATGGCTTGGTAAACTGGGCTGGGAGTCGTTGAGTGCACACGATGTTTTCTAGTTTTTCATCGAACTTTATGGCGAAGTATTTGCGATGTGTATTCAGATTGTTTAAATATTTAGATTATTAATTCCTTTTTTTTTCAGTTTGAGATGTATGAATATATGTCGTTTATTGGTAATGAAAAGAAACATCCAACCTTGTTTTCGTATGCTCGGTTACCGTGACGTTGTGCACATTAATATGGGGACTCACCTGTAACAGAAAAAGTTAGAAATTATAAGCAGATAAATAACTGAGCATGTGGTGCAAGCTAGATTAATGGAAGAGTATAAATAAAACATGTACGATAATAATAATATATGAATATATTTTCTGTAATAAGTCGAAGAATATATCAAGTAGTTTTGAGATATAATTAAGTATACATGCGTAATACTGTAGCTTTAGCAAGTTATACTTAACGCTTAAGTAAGTATATCTATCATTAAACTAGACGTTTCATTCGATACTATTTCCTGTAACGCACATTTCCTATTCATATATCATCTCAGTGCGATATTTAGTTTCCAATGATCGAGAATATGTATCAGTAAAGAGACGCTAACGTCTCGAAGAAAGTCATCCATACAGATAATCCACCATTTCCCTGTACGTGTAATAGATAACAACGTATCGGACCAGTTCATTTTACTAGCAGTAGAAAAGGAGCATTGCGATAGAAGAAAATTAAGTCATTTCCTGAAAAATGGGTTGATGAAGCACGATCTGCTCTCTTCCAGAACACTCGACCAATCCATTTCCCCATCAACATTCCCAAAGATAGCACTTCATCAGTGAAGACTTTCTACGCTTAAAAGCAAAAAAAGAAATATGAAAAATCCCGCAATTATCTTATCGCACTGACCACTCGACGAGATCCGCCTTATAATCATCGTGATGGTTGCTCGCCGCAGCAGGCGCCAGCAGCACCGACTCAAGCTGCAAGTCACTTCATCTCTTACCAGCAAACCAACAGCATTGACTTATAGAACTACAGAGTATATCAGAGAGTACGAGGTCGAGCAGCAGCAGCAACAGTCGCGGCACGCCTTATTGAAAATTCATTAGGTTACGCACTTAGTCATAGCGCAACGAGTGTCACGGAGAGTCACTGTTATGAGCTGTTCGCGGTGTGTTTTGTAACGACATTTTTCGAGGGGCTCCCCCGGAAAGGGTAAGCAACGCGGCCGTTTGCGCAAAAACTTTTTGGCGTAATGAGTTCCCGCTTAATTTGCTGCGAGTTTTCGCGAGATGTGCTGCTGTTGCCGCAACGTCTCTCTGCGATGATGTACGAAATTCCGTGTTTCACTTTTCACCGAGGTGTGTTTGGTAAGACTTGGTTTGTCGCGAAATCCTAGACGACTTGTGTATCCTTGGGACAGCTGGGATTAATGAAAATATCTAGGCTGGACTTTTAAGTCGCTGTTATGTATTATAATGCGTTGACAAAACAAAGGATTGTGATCGATCGAGCAATGTTTATCTCGTAAGACAAATCCGGACAGTCACTATTCAGTGAGATGAAAGCGGCTAGATTATGTTTGGAAGGATTTCTTGGTCTGTACACTTGTCGAGTCATTGTCGCTTATGTCCAGAAATAGAGCCGCTTTTCCAATCCAGTTCGGCAATTATTACGCAATAGAATCACTTATTAGTGTCATACTGGTAAGATGAGAGAAAGGAAGTTGCGCGTAGCCTCTTAAGATTTTTAGAACGTCTAGTATATAATTGTATACAATTATAAAGAAAGTAGTATAGCTATTATTTAAAAAAAAAGTATAATATGTAGAGTTTAAAAGCCTGTAGATCAACAATCACTTTTCGTTTTTGAAAGTATCCTTATTTTGAATTACTACTTAAAGATGATGGTCATCGTATATTCAACGTAGGACAAAGAGAGATCTTTATATTTCCCTTCCATCTATGGCTAGCTTACACAGATTTTCTATTCTTTGCACTTAGAAGAAAGCAACTAATACATGGTCTCTACTTTTATCACTATTTTCTACATAAAATAGCTTTTAAACTTGCACAGTTTCGCATCTTCATGTAGGTCGTGTTAAGATTTTTTAAATTAATTCGTACACCTGTGTATACATAGACACGATTCTATAATTATCTTTGGATACATCGCAGCTAAGACATTTCTCCATTGGTATTAATCAATGTGTAATCGGTTTCGGAGCTGTTTTGGAGTATGTTTATCAAAAGAAAAATCAATCAATGTCGTCGTCCGAAACCAGTAGCGGTTGTCACGATGGATTAGTACTTGTAAATGTCTTTGGACATACCCAATGGAATGTGAAAGTTACCTATTTTCGATGGAGTGTATTCTTTGAAAAACAGAGGGTTATAAGTGAAAATAATTTCGTTGCAGGTATTGTGCATCATGGAAGATTTTAACTTTCTACTATAGGAGTAACAAAAACGAGGCAATATGAACACAAAGGGAAGAAAAAAAGAACCGCAGTACGTGGATAGTTTAGCATACGAACAGTTGACACTTGCGCTTGTTATTTTGACTATCCAATAATTGAATTCTCGAAAAGAAGTAATTTAGCCGCAAAAGTCATGTTCATTTCACTTGGAGTGGTTTCACCGAATAACCTGAATTTCTCATTGAATTAACAAATTATTTACAGATTCTGGCAGCTTTTATAGCTAGTGCTTATTTCACATTCTATTCAACACTTCAAAATTGGTGTACCATCTTCAAGCACTTTGTAAATGAAATAATTTATTGCACAGTTAGAAAATAAGCCCAAACTTTCTTTATGTCGCGAAAACACAACATATATAACTTAAATATGCACAAGTGAAAGAGCCAAACATGGGGAATCCAGTATGGAGGAACCTTTTCGTCCATAATATGGACTTCATTTATTTTGGTTGACACCATTATAACTTGAAATACACATCCACCCGACCCAACAGCTACACACACCACCATTATAATCTCAAATCCAATACCAAAAAATGAATCTAAAAGTATAAACGAACCTTGAACATTCAGAAAGCAATACCACCTCCCGGCACAAAGAAGAAGAAGAAGAAGAAGAAGCAGCAGAGAAGGCTCCGAGGGACGTCGAGGCTCCGAGGCGCAAAGTTCACACTCGACTGTGCGCGAATCCCTCGACGCGTTCCCATAAATAATAAGATTCCAGTTGGTTCGTTCGGCGGCTGCTATATTCGCGCTACACAAACGCGCTGCTACGTATTATGTCACGGACGCGCGGGAGACTCTCGTCTTTCAACGTCCTCGGCATAAAGTTACCCACGTATACATACGCATCGATACGCACAAGAGGCTGACTGCGGGTGTCGATTTCCATCATCCACCCTGTACATACACACGACGGGAGATTCTTGGGAGCCGCGTACAAAATAACGGTGTCTCCTCACCACGATTCATTGCACATTCACCTAATTTGGAAAGAGAGAATAAGTGAGCCAGTCCAGTAAAATTGCAAATTTTACGCTTTCGAATGAATGGATCACTCGCGTGACGCGACAATCTTTCAAAGTGTCCTCCAAGAGACGCGTTGCTTCAGCTAGTTTACACATTCTTCGTCTTTCCGTGTAGCTTCTGTTTCTTACGCGCGTTCTTCTGCACTTCTTCCGCTGGTTCACGCGAGTATCCGTTTATAACTGCGAGTTGCAGCGAGGTAATGGTTGTTGAACCCAAGTGAGACAGAGGGAGAGAGAGAGAGAGAGAGAGAGAGAGAGAGAGAGAGAGAGAGAGAGAGAGGAGAGTCTGCACACGGTGCACATGCACCTCGCGTCAAGATATGCACATTGTGTATAAATTCGACCTGGTTGAGCTGTCGTCAGCTACGACGTCGCCGTTGTCCCAGTAAAAGCGTACGAGCGGATAGATGATTGAAGCTTTATTGGTTGGCTTTTGTCCGGTTGATAATGCCTGGACATAGGGCTTTATTGTCGGCTTTGATGAGCGAGCAATTAAAATGGGACACATGACAATCTTTTTCGAAACCTTATTGCTTACGTAGCTCGTTTTCTTTCTCCACTCATCTGCATAATGCTGTCATTGTAGTCTTATTGGAATGGATAGAATGCTGGTGCGGTTCACGTACCGTGTGTGAATGTATACCATATGTAAGAGAAATTATCACCTTTGCGCAAGTAATTAGAATTATCGGAATGTGTAAGATCAGTGTAATGGAAAATGTTTCTAAGGTTAGTATGAATAGAAGATTTGTGCATTGCACTAGGGTAAAACCAGATTGAATTATGTAAGTAAAATGTGCAATTGTTTTATTACAAGAGCTGTAAAGTTCATTTGTACACTACTATTTCGCATGTACTTTTGAGTCGCAATCATGCAAGTAAATGTTACGAAGTTTCGTGTTGGCTGCTTACATAAACGTCTAATTAACGTACCACTCGACTTAAAATAGACTTTGACTTTTATTATTTCTTGATTTAAGATATTTAAGATAACATATTTTATAAAAAATCCATTTTAGAATTAACAAAAATTAATTTTTATATGCATTAGATATGTGTAATGGACTTACATTCATTTTTTTTTTAAATAATAAGATAAAAAGTTTTTAGTCCTCAAAGTTTCTGCACTTTTTATGTACGTATAAATAAGTTTTAACGCAATCTAGCGTTACAGATGCACATGAGGTCACGTGCATATTTCAAATAGTTGTAAGTATTCTCTTTCATATATTTTTTAATTAAAACTCGCAGAAAAAAGTGTACGTGATATCTACTTTATTCTTTCTCGGTTGTGTAAGTTTGTTTCTAAAATCTAATAATTGTAAATTAGACAAACTTAACTTGTTTTCAGGTTACCTTTCAACTTGTTTAAATTTTATTACATTTGAATTTTACTCTTTTAACATAATCAATACTATTATTATGTAAAATTTTGTACAATTTTATCTGGTCTTAGTAATACATATATAATTACTTTTAAAACCTATAATATTTTTGTATATAGAGTGTAAAGATTTTTAAACTATTGCGATTATGTTCTTTCAATATTTTTCACGGTTATCATAATTCTCCTACACCAGAAAGAAATTACCTGTAGTAAAATTATGCCTAGTGTTTTGAAAAATTACAATGATTTCTAATAAATTTTACCAGATACATAAGAAATTTTACTATATTTATGCGTAAATAATCTCTAGTAATTTTTTCTGGAAACTATTGTAATTTTTTCACTTTTGTCAGTTTGCTATTGGAGGAAACAGAATTTACGTCCGTGTAACGGTGTAACACTCTTTGAAAAGAAGAATGTAATTCGACTTTTCAGAAACGAAATGTAAAATTTCTTCTTTCAGGAAATACAATATTGTGCACAATGAATATGACCTTTACTCAAGTAAATATATATTATACTTCATCCTCAGACTCATATACCTATCCCACAACAACCACCACTCTAATTAGTTTTTCAAGAAAACCTAATTAGTGGAGTCATTTGGCAAAGCATCAAACTGAGCCAATTTCCGTTAAATAATAAATGTACACGCTAATTAACCAGCTCCGAATCTCAACATATTTGCCTACACGACTCCCAGTAAGCGACAGCCAAACTACTCTTCTAGACCGTTACTCAACTTCACTCCAACAGGGAATCGGAATAATAATATTCGCGCGTCGAGTTTGTCCCCGGACTGTTGGACATTTCCAGCATCACTCATACCAGCGAATCCGTCAAGCGCGAAGCGGCAACCGATTCGCACGGAACAACCGAACCACTGCACCGTAGTTCGTCTGCGCGCATATACGTGTAGGATACACAATGGCAGGGAGCGTCTATAGGCGCGTATATATACCGATAATAAATGCGTGCAACGCGTGCGCGCGCGAGCGTTGCGGTTCGAGCTTAATTGAAACGCGCCGGGGTTTTTTTTTTTTTTTTTTTCAATGGGGGGAAAATTCGCGCGCCGCGTCGCGCCAAGCCAGATAAGCATCCGCGGCTTATGGATTTCCCATTGTCTTCTCTATGCTCTCCTCTCTCGCTCTAACGAGCTTTTCTTTATTATTTAATCAGCGGTGCATTCGACGGTATAGAGAAACTATCGGGGAAAAAAAGAGCGCCTTTTCGAATTAGCATACTTTACAATGGAGAAATTTCGCTAGGAGATTCTGTTTCGTCTGCTTATGATCGCGAAGTTAACTAGATTTTACTGCGCTAATGGGTGTGCCGAGCGATATTAATTTACGCTGCTTCTCGACAGGCCAAGTCTTTATCCAGACGCATGTGTGCGTACGGTATGTGCGAAAGAAAGTAAATTTGAACAAACAATGATTTAAGATTACAATTAAACATCGCGCGGAGCGTAACGCGCGATATTCTCGAAATGTCTTTAATGATTTCAGCTTTCGAAAAAAAAAACAAGGCAGCTGTAAAATCACGGCTATACAAAGCTCGGATTACGGGCGAGTAGAAAATCACTTATGAATAGTCCGAGACCGCGGTATAATAAAAATGAGTATACGGTTTATTTTAACGTTTACTGCGGCGCTTAATCGTACGAGCGGAAAGAAGAATTATTTTATTACGATGTGTACAACGATATTCTCCATATGTGCATGCACGCACAGTACGTATTGCGATGGTAAAAAAATATCAGTCTCGAGTCTAGGTCGCGGTTTATTGCTTCGAAACGGAAAACGGACGCTAACACACGTACACACACACACACACACACACACACACACACACGATAATGTAATTGCAGTGCGATTTTCTTTACTTTTACAGTATATAATACGTATACACAAGTGCAGCGCGCTCGCGGAGCGTCAATTATGCGCGCATAGCAATGTATGATGCAGCGCGAAAATTCTATCTTTGGATTCTTGCCTCGTATATGCCGCGCGTCACGCGGCGGCACCGCGCTGACGTCACGCGCTCCTACAAGTCGTTAAAGATTTAACGAAGAGAAAAACGTCTTCGCGAGTGTCGCGCTCGTACGAGGTGAGACACACGATTCTCGTGCTCTCGAGCGTCGTCGCTCTTCTCTATTGTGTTGCAGTTTTCGCGTCTGGCGGATAATAAAATCGAACCTTCGGAGGTGGTATTGGTTTTTCATTGTGATCGCGGGTAAAGAGTGAGAGAGGGAGATGGAGATAGAGTGAGAGGACGTTGTTTGTTGGAGAACTGAATTCCTTTGTGCGATAACGGCAATGGCATTTGAGCAGAAATGAGCGAAGTGTTACTTTTGTATAGGGACGTAAAAAGGTGGTTAGGATGTTCTCTAAAGTTGTTGAGGTTTTTCTGTATATCGAGGAAAGATGTTTTGAGAAAGGAACTGGCGTTAAAGTTACAGTTAAGAAATTTTATGTTCAAGCGAATCATGAGAAAATGATTAAGTTAGGAAAAGCCAGTATTTACATTTGAATATCAATTCATTTATGATTCCATTAGATTAAGAAAATAAAATACTTTATTGTCCGAATAAGTTAAAATAAAGCTTAAAATAAAAAAGAGTGAAAACTCTCATAAGAAATTAATTTAGGACTATTGAATGTTTGTTTCAGATAATATCATATTTCAATAATATAATAGATGTGATGCTATTCTAGGATGAATGTAAATTTTTATTTCTTACAGAATTATAAGTTGTGAATTATTATACCAAAGTTATCTTATATAAATGCCGCATGATTCATTCGTTTAAATGACATATAAATTTTCAAGGAACTATTTGCAATACATCCATTATTTATAACAAGAGTTAATTTACAAAAAATTTTCTTCCTTTGAAATTAATATTAAAGAAACAAAAATTAAAGTAGAATTAACTATGGAAGAAAAAACACTTTCGTCTAAATCAATACATGACTAATTTGCAAACAAAGAATAATAGGCACTAAAGATAATATTATTGTCCACGTCGAAGTCAAGTATACAAGTCAACAGCCGATAAAACTTGCCATTTCCAAAATTAAAAAAATCCACTCGAAGTCATCATCGTACTAATTCGCAAGAGAGCCAGACAATTAGAATACAATATTCAGAACTTGACTCATCGACTATCATCCACAGTCGAACAATAAAAATTATCATTTAACACGCCCAAAACCTCATAATTCACGCAGCAACGAGTAAAAAAACACGCGCACAAAGCACAATACGCGCATGCAAAGCAGTTCTCAGCGAAAACAAGAAAGAAAGGAACGAAAGAATGAAAGAAACCCATCAAAGAGCGGCACCAGACACACCCGCGCCTCGAGAAATCAAGATCCTTACCAACCGACCGAAAACCGTTATACATCCACACTAAATCAATGGCACAGTTCAGTCCCGACTCCCACACACGCAGGCGCACGTGCATCGCGTGCGTGTATACCAAAAGCGCGAATATCCCATTAATTGAAATTCGCAATGGCGCGCGCGCGAGCGCAAGAAGGATAAAAAAGAAAGAAAGAACCGGTTCTCTCCGATGTCGGCCTCAGACAATCGGCGGCGATCGAGTTCGAGTTCTCTCCCTCTCTTTCTCATGCGGGGATCGAGGATCGTCCGATATATGTGCGCATATATATATATATATCGTCTCGACGAGGCGACCGACTGAACATCTATCCTCCTGTGTCCCGTTTAATTGCACGCGTCATGTACTGCTCTCCTCTCTCGCACGCTCCACTGTTACGGTTTTATTTCGCCCCTCCCTCGCGCGATATCTTTTCTTATGTACTTTTCTCGCGCGCCTCTCCGGGCCATTGTTTTGGCTCGGTGCCATGCGACGCTTTTTCGGTTAGTTGAGCGCCTTTTGCGCGAGGTTCCTGTGCATGTGTGTGTATAGTGGATGGCTTCCGTGTCTGCCAAGGGATATTACGGCTCCTTTTGCGTTTTATTAGGCCGCGACGTGTACGAGTGACCCAATATTTGCATTGTTGCGGTGTGTGTATTTTTGCGGAAAACACGCCCGAGATATTGTGCGACCGACTTTATATTTTGGATGGCATGTATGTCGAGCTGTGAGAGTGTGCAGAAAAGATGTCGAGGTGGTTCGAGTTTGTATATGTATTCATTGAAAAAGTTGTTTTCTACATGTTTTATTTTTATTAAAATGAAGATATCAGTGCGTTGAAATGATGATGTACGCGTTATTTTATTAAGTATACGGTACGGATTATTTATTCAAAATGTGAAGATGCAAAACAGCGGAAAATACGCATTCCCATCTGATTTATATATAAACCCATTTACCTTAATTAAACTTGTTTGCGCGCCGGATGAAAACTGGTTTCGGAAGTGAATGAATTTAATGTTTGGCTTTTTTTTCTGCATAAAATGCACTTATGTCAAATTTCGTTAAAGATAAGAGCAAGTTAAAATAAAAAAATCCATTAGTTTTTTTCTTTCTCATTTCCAATTCATGCGCGCAAGATAGAAAACGAAAGCATGAAACATGATATGTAAATTAGCGTTCCTGTTTTTAAATAAACACAAACATTATACTTTCTTCTTTTTGACATAATCATTATAAAGTATAATTTCAACAAATTGTTTTTCTAGTCTAGAGTTTCGAGACGTATCATTTGAAAATGCTATTAAAAAGAAAATTTAGTTTAGTCCTAATTCCTTAAGTATAGACCAATCAGAAAAAAAAAAGCATTGGTTATGGTAGCAGTAAGCACAGTTTTGACCATAGTATTAATATAATTTCACTATGAAAACCTGTAACTAACCTACATTAAAAATATTTTCAGTCATCCTCGTAATTTTTATACCGCTCGTCTCTTTAATTGAAAAATTACGTTTCACTATCCTGCCGAAAACGTAAAATTATAGGAGAGAACTAGCTCAACGAGAAGCAGCAACACAGTGCCACCGCGTACGCTAAAACTCGCCTTTTCTCACCAAATTTTACGTACACAAAATGACCCCAATCCGAGGTGCATCGCAGTGTGGATGTATAGTCTCGAAAGCCAGCCGGTTTCTGCCAGATAAAGGCACAAAACGTCGTAGGAGTATACGAGGTAATTATTGCGGCGTAGCCGTAGGTGGGCCCCCGCGTCGCTCTATTCTTCCTCTCCCGTCTCTCTCTCCTCGCCACTTCTTTCCACCACCTCGCGCGCGGTTAACTGTTATAACGTCCGCGACCTCGAAACGCGGCCACCGCGGTGGTGTGTGTATTCCTCCTCCGACCGACGACGACGACGACGACGAGGTCGCGAGCTCCCACGGTCCGACTCGGCTCTTATATAGATGCGCGATGATACACGCACGTGTGCCGAAGAGATTGTCGTCGTCGTCGTCGTCGTCGTCGTGTGCGAGACTCGCGCGAAAAGAGAGGAAAAAAAGGCGTGTACGCGGCGGTCGGTAGCAGTGCAGGGGAGGAGGAAGGAAAGGAGAGCGCGCGCGGGTGACACAAAGACAGCCTCGTCGTCGTCGTCGTCTGCTGCTGCTGCGATGGGACTTAGCCTCTGCGCCGCTGTTGCGACGACATTGTCTGGGATTTTTATGGCGCAGGAAGCGCTACTGCCGTACGGTAATTGTGGCGTGCGAAAGGTGGCTCGAAGTGTCGTGTTGTGTATCGGAGGAATTTGCTGCCTTGCATTCAGATTTATCGAGACTGATTCGGCTGCTGAACTCTACAGGGATTGTGTGAAAGCATATTTTCTGCATAGCTGTCATGATACAGTTAATGATACAATTATTTGGATAGCTGCGATATTATTATGTTGGCTTAAAGTCGTGACACGCGTTATCCTTCTATCATTGACTTGTGATATATTAAAAAATAGTTATGTATTATTGTGTAAATAATATGCTTCGTATATATATCATATTGTTGTCATTTCTAATACAAATTATTTAAAATTATTTCATTCTAATTTCAAATCATACCATCGAAAGTCGGAATATATTCCATATTTCGTTTCTCATATCCAAGAATTTCACTGCATTCCAACATATATGCCCTAACTGCAATTAAGGCCCGGATTTAAATATCAAGAATACGTACAGCTCGCAACAGAATTGCACTCCAAAGTTTCCTTGCATAGCCTTAACAAAAAAATAAAAAAAATATTCCTCCGAATCTCAAGAGATTCTGAGAAAAAAAGAAACTGTAATAATAGCTATGCCATATTCTCGCCGACTCATCCGCAGCAGCAGCTAGCACACGTCAAAAATTACCTACATCTATTATAATACAGGCCTGCGGCGCATTTAAAGAGACGTTCACGACTCTAGATGCAATCGCGTCTCTCTCTCTCTCCTCTCTTCGTAGGCGCGTTTTAATTATGCCCCGGAACAAGAGAAGCGCCTCGGACGAGCTTTCGCGCGGGTCGTTTGTGTCGCGCTTATGCATGTGAGAGCGGCGGCGATTCTTGAAAAAGAGGTGTTCGCTATTCTGCGAGAGCCAAGTGCAATATTATCATTAGACTCAGCAGGGATCTTGTATAAAAGCTGTCTCTCTCTCTCTCTCCTTTTGTAGCTAGGTTTCAGAGGAAAGCGATTAGAGGTGGGCTGGGTTTTAGACGGCCGCGGCGTCAAAGGCGGAAGAGGCCACTTTTAACTACATTAGGGTCAAGAAGTATAGAGCGATTATTCCTCCGTAGATATCCTTGTATACTTGATCTACGAGGCTTATACGTTATGATTCACAATTGATTTTTAGCGCTGAATTTTGATTGATACCTACCAGGACGTTACGAGCGAGATCTTACGGAATGGAGATCATTTTTTTTTAAAGTTAATAAGAGTTCAGACGGAATTATGATGGAGTCTAACTGAAACTGAGATTGATTGCGATGCGTTTGAATGAAACTGTTCTTAAGAGGGGAAATAAATCAGGATGATTATTACCACTGTGTCTTAAGAACTTTTTCCATCTATTAACATAGATCGTATTTGGATGTTCAAAAAATGTTCTAATATTCAATCATGGTCTAACGATGTGAAATAATTAAATAAACAAAATTCGTTTCGCTATTATATTCGATAATTATATAACCTTATAATATTTGTTTTTATTTTATCATTTTTGGAGATGAAATTAACTTTTTAAACAATATTTGCGTAAATATATATTATTGATTTATTTGTCGAACCAGAAGTGAAATTGCATGATTTGCAAGATTGATTTAATTCCAATTTAGATTTCAAAGTCAAGTGTATACTAAAATAACTTTTTAGATGATTGAATCATCATCGAGATTAAAATATTAATGAGAAATACATAATAATTTATAGTCCAATGTTATAGCAATGCAGTAAACAATCTCCAAGGATATTCCAATTCTAAATTCATGAATACTTTATGAAATATACATATTGCCATTTAGATCATAAAGTCACATAATACTTTTAGAAAGAATTAAAAATAAAAAGAGTTTGTTCTACTAAAATATTTATTGAAATTTGACAGAGTATGATACGAAGAAAATTTTCAATTATGCTGTGAAAAAATACGAAAAAACTGGAAAATGGTGTGTTGCAAGTAAAGTCAGAAATGGTGCAGTGAACGTGTGTTGATTCAGTAGGGAACGATTATGGTGATATATAGATATATATATACACACTGGACTTTTGTTATTGAGAGGAGAATAAGTGGTTATTTCCGCTTTAGTTTATTGCGCGTTTTTCCGCTAGGGATATTTCAAAAAGAGATTTATTTAAAAGGCTGTTTACGTGCAGGAAAAGCGAAATCAATGTTCTTAAGATCGATGCTTTTAAAATGCGCTATTATTATTCTTTTTTTTACCATGCAATTTTGATTATTTTCGAAGAAAATCGTCGTTGGTCATGTTGTAATAGAAGAATTTGCAATTTCATTGCAATTATCATTGATCACATGTATGGATTGAAATCGTGTCAAAGCTATGAATTACCAACCAAGCCCAAACACATTATCACAGCCAGAAAACCCAAAAAATTCTATGTAGAACGGAATCATTATCGTTATTAAATCGTCATTAATTACTCCCATGTGCCGCAGTAAGAAAAAACGTATAAATTTATGAACTTCGTTCCTTTCATGACTTCATTTACATTCACTGAATAAACACAAGAAAAAAGAAATTGTCAAGTAGAAAGTAACAGCTGCACGGCCCATTGATTCAAGATAAATAACCGCAGCGACGTATAATAATTTATCGCTAAAACATTTACGGTGTATAACTTAAGCTTTATCTTTAATCGCGTCAACGTCTTAAAAGAATAGAAAAATACGTACATCCGCGCGGTATTTCACGTGATTCCTATATATATACACATGGGTAGGGTCCGCATAGTTTTCTATAGCATCCTGTCTTTTCAGCCACACTTGCGTCAGACCTACAGAAACTTTTGAGAAGGCGAAAAAAAAAGTAGTTCCTCCGCTACATTTAACAAAATGAATTGCTAATTGGCGCTGGGAAACAGAGGCGGTGCAAAGGCACGTACACACCAGTTCGGTTTTTTTTTCTCGCTCTCTTAAGGACAAGGTTGCGACGAGTTTTTCCGTAAGCATCGGCAGCGGCGTTTGAGAAAAAGAAAAAAAAAAAAAGAAATAACAATTGTGGGGCGTATAATGCATTGTACAAGTGCTGTACTATCTCGATCTTTTCTGGAATGATCGTGTTTTCGTTATCTAGTGTGGATATCGAGGCGTGGATCTAATTCGAGGCCGCGCAAGAAAAAAGCGTTCCGTTATTAAGCGGCCGTATGTGAACCGAAGTTTAGAAATCAATCTTGGAGTAATCGCAGCGATTTTGTTTATAGCGTGAAGCCTTTTTTTTGCTCATATTATCTCTATTTGCTGTAGTGTATTATACCGAAAGTTTGGCAATTTGAGCTGTTTCTGTAAAAAGCGTCGATAAAAGTTTACATTGCTCGTACTATGAGTTTACACAAATGTTCCATTCAATATATATAGACTGTGAATAGATTCTCAGATATTGCAGGTGTGTATTTTCGTAATTGGTGAACATTCTCTTGGAGACCAGTATACACCTTAACATTCAAATAAATGTTCCATTCAATACGCGAGAGCCGTGAACATTTTCTTCTCGTGTCTAGTACACCTTAATAATAGCCTTTTTTCCACTAATAAATGTAAAATTAAGCGATTATACCCAGAGACTGTGTGTACAGCGCGAAACACGAAACTTGGCTGCGCGAGAAATTATCTCTCCTCGACACTTACATATAATACAACATAATATATTCGTTACCATCCACACACACACAGACTTAATCCCGCATAAGTCACGGCAGGTAGAAAGCAAAATTCATCTCATTAGCCATTCCTCGTTCATTTTTTTTTCCAACCGAAAAAAAAAGAGAAAAAAAAAAGAGTAAGCTTACAGAGACTGCAATTACAACAGACTGCAGCGCAGCATTCGAAATTACCCTTTTACATGCACCTATCGCGCGTTATTTATTAAAACATGCACACCCGCTAAATAAGCCCTCCCCGCGGTTACGGGTCTTGTATCAACGTAATCATTGTTTTACGCAACCGAGTAGTCCGAATTCCCTCTGGGGAGCTTTACGCGCCGAGAGAGAGATCCGCGCAATTTATCTTCATCGGCGATAAGGCGGAGGAGGTCGGGACCGAAAAAATCGCCGTAAGCCTTTCCCAATGTCTTCCCATACTTACATATATATATAGTGCCCGTTCGCTATAGAAACCCATTGCGTAACTTTCTAAAAATATGTTTATATTATAGGCGCGTGTGCGAGCGTCTCTCTCTCTCTCTCACATCTGCGGGGAGTGTACGAGAGTGAATTTCAGGCGATAACCTCGGAGATTGCCAGACAAACATTTTCGCAACATCCATGCAGCAACGAGCAGCGCTCAAGTTTATAGCGCGAGATAGAGTCGAGCGAGCGAGGAGCGCATGCGCTAAAGAGCCTTAGAGGCCGCAGTCGTTTATATATATGTGTGTCTATGTGTCTGGCTTATCTAATCCGGACACACGGAGCTTGTAGCAAGTGCTAAATAAGCCGGTCGCACCTTCACCAGTAGGTATACAATCGGATTTCGAACGCACAGAGCCGTTCTCTCTCTCTCTCTCTTTACGCTGGATACACTGAATATTTTGGTTTCCTATGTATCTCTGGATTTTCTCTCTCTCTCTTGCTCGAGCGCTTTCTGACTTTGCGATTTTTCTATTTGTGGGAAGTAGCGCAAAAAAAAGTGTGCAAATGGAGTGAAAAATATTGAATAATTGCTGTCGGGTGCATAAGAAATCGGCTGTGGTTTTATTTAAGTATTCATATATGGAAATGAATGAAGTTTCCGAGTTATAGAAAATAGACGAAGTAGGGTATTGGTATTCGTCTATTCGATGCGCGGTGGAGATAATACGTTGCATCGATTTCTAAAATTTTGCTTTACAAACGTCTCGATTTATACTTTGTGCTCGATAATTTGAGTTTCAAATAGAATTTACGTTAATGGGAAAGTTTAAGGAGTAATGTTTACAGTCCTTTATATATATCGTTCCAATAAGATCGTTTAGCATCATTATGTAGTCCAAGTGAAGACTGTTATAAGTATGTAATTACCGAATGATAAAAGCAAATAGGCTGTCGTATATATGAATAGTTAAACCTCAGCTATAAAATCTGTTTAATTGTCGTCATAGCAATCGCGCACTCAATGACATTGACAACCAATGTTAACGTATTAAAGTGTCGTTACTCTAAAATATAGTTTCCTTGCGCACAAGCCAGAACATGATGTCAGCATCGCTGACATTTTGACAAAATGTATCGATTAACAATTCGTATACGACCACTTATAAAATGTAGTTAGTTCAGTTATTATGTATTTACGAATGATTTTTATGGGTCATAAAGATAAAACATTTATGATCTTTTTTGTAAATTTAGGAGAGAAAAAACTGGTTTTCAACATTTACTTAATGATTGTAACAATAATTCCCTAGATTTAATTTCTTTAACTTCTTCGTTTCTATGGACTTTCAAATATTAAAGTATTATCTTTGTTTTAAAGCTATATAAAAACATTTGATTTAGAGTTCAATGTACCTCTGATACTTTTGTTTTTTCATTTTAAATTGTGCAGCTTTATAGGTTATTATCATATCAAAGTATATACTGAACGGGCGAGAAATGAGGAAATGAATTTCATCCTTCAAGATCGATCAAATTCGATTTGATATTATACTATGTCAGATAGTGCTTATATCTGCACATCATCAAAATTTAGATTAAAACACCTGTATATAATTATTTGTATACATAATTTTAATCATTGCGATCGGTCTTTAACTCGCAATGAGCCACGCTGCCACAACAGCATTATCCATCATCCACACAAATTTTTCCCCCTCGTTCCACCCTCGCTTATACCTCCGCTCCGAAACAGCGCACTGCACACACCACTAAGACACCACTTCCTTCTAGAGTCCGCGGTACCGAAAGTCTATGCGGACTTCGTGCGATCATAGCGGTGCAGCGCGCGAGGCGGCAATTCATCACCGTGACTCGCCTCCTAAATAAAACTCGCGCCCGGTGAAATTTGCCCAGGTTGTTAGAAAGTCACCGTTCCCTTAGACCGGCAATATCGCGATGCTCGAGCTATATATACACACACATACGCGGGGAGCTCTTGATGTATAGGCACGCGCGTTTGCGTCTATATGCGCGTCGTGCGAGTACACGCCCTTTTTCCGTGCTGGACGGATGCGAAATTTATGTCTACGTGTCTCGTGCGTTTCCGCTCTCTTTTCGTGCGAGTGTGCGTTCGTGTGTATGTGTGTATAGGTTTGGTTGATTATGCGAGGGGGGGAAAAAGCCTGCCGACGAGGTAATAAGGTTGACGTGGCTGCAGGTTGATTTTGCGCATGTTTATATAGAAAGGTATAGATATTATGGAGGAATTCGGAGGTTTTGACGCGATGGAGATTTTATCTGATTTATATTCTAATACGAGATCGGGTTTTTCGTACTTTCTTTTTGAAACGAGCGTTTAGGAATTAAACAAGTTCTAGTGGAAGTGGATTTTTAGAAAGAATGAGTGTCCTAGTGTTGTAAGCAAAGTATACATGTATAATCTGATCGCAACGTGATTTAAATAATTATAGCACGTGCTGGCTTAATTACGTTAGTCACCAAGTATTTCTTAGAACCTTAGAATCGCGGTGCGCATTTTTCATATGCAACTGTTTTGATTTATTAAAATATCCTGCATCTTTATCTGAATTTTCGAACATCAAATATTTTTGACATTGAAATAATTAAATACGTTTAAAGCATCCATTAAGTTATTCTATTCGCACTGAATCATTTTGATAAATGTACATAAAAAGTGAAACTCGCAGAACGACTGAAACTTGCATAAACAGGATAGACTAAACGGAATACGGCATACAAGAGGAAATATTTGCTATTCGAAACATATACGTATATAAGAGATACGAGATTGAACGATCATAGATTGAAGTTGAAATGTTTATAGCAACCGGAAACGCACGTGTAGTATACATCTTATCGCATATTAAATTCAATAAAACAGTAAATCACAGACATTAGCGTCTGGATGCAAATGAAACACGGCTATGGCAGCCGCACTCGCAATCTCGCGAATTGACAATTCGAAAAAGTGGAACGGCGGCCGCGCAGGAATCCTTTCACCCCGCGCGCATTCGAATCGCCGTATATATATATATTATACGAGATAAATTCACGATGTCGCGAATCGAAAAAAGGTCTGTTATCTCAACTGTGCGGTGTGTATATGGCGTCTAGTGCCATTCCTATCCCTCCACCACAAGAGGATTTATGGCCAAACGACTTTCCTCCTGTTACCTTTAAGAACACGACGACAGGTGCGTATATACTTGCACATACACACACAGGAACTCGTCGAGATCTGAGCGATCGGAGCCAAAGTGCAAAAACGGTTGATCGGCGGAGCAATAAACGAACAGAGAGAGAGAGAGAGAGAGAGGGAAAAAAAAGGACGAACAAGAAGAAGACGAGAGGAGGATGAGGAGATTCGTTCTCGGGAAAATTGATCTCGCGCGCAGTTTCCTCGCAGGCCTATTCCTATATAAGTATAGGCAGGTATTTCCTCCTGCCGTTTGCGGTATTATCGCGAATCATCAGCAGCGTCGGAGGCCGAAAGCACCGCGCGGTTTTATTTCGTCGGAAATTGCTGAATTTTCCTTGGCCGCGCGCTCGCGAGAAATGGGAAAAAGATGATCGGCGCGAGAGTAGCAGCAGCAGCAGCAGCAGCAGCAGCACAGTTGCAGATAATTCACTCGATGCTCGTTTTTTATTTCCTATTCGTATACAGTATATGAGCAGTTCAACGCGGGGGTAATTTATGTCGTGATAATTTAGCGCGGCCCGTTATAACGCAGCCAGTTAACAGCTTTTAACCCGCTAATTATTTTAAATGTACTGAATGCTCTCCTCGTAACAGTTCTCTCCTATCCTCTTTAAGCAGTTAAGAAATTGTTAAGAGAGGTTAGAGCGATTGGAAGGGAAAAAGTACCCGGTTGATCATTGAATTGTGGCTTTTATTATACGCTGTGATTCTAGTTTTAGTTGTGGCTTTTATTTTAATTTTTTCTTTTTTTTTTTTTTTTTGTAATGGCACTGCAATTTATTTTTATTAATGCGCGCTATTTTCGTTGATTTTCTGAAAGATTATATACTCTGCACCACGTTTGGTTTAATGCTGGTGAAGAAGGTTTTCGAGATATAGTCTGAATTTGATGGATATACGTGCACACCCGTGGAATGCAATAACATTTTTTTTTGGCATTCCGTCAAAGTATTAGTTTGGGGATCGGATAACCGCCTTCCTTGATCAATATTTACTTTCATACAAGAGTAGATATTGCTAAAACTTTTTGAACTTTTTCCAGAATGTGATCGTCCATTCTTTCATATCGAAACATAATTTAATAAAATAAATATAAAGAATTAGGTTATAAAATAGTAGTTTGGGGGTACGCGAATCAAAAATATTTGTTGGGCTACCTTTTTAGAAAATTACAATTTTATTTATTGCAGTTTGTTATGCAAATTATGTTATGCTAATTTATAGTTATATTTGTGTTGTAACTTACGTGTGTAACATAGAAGAAAGAGTGTCAATTTGTCAGCTTACCTATAACAGAAAAAAAAATTATAATTGTATTACACATGTATATTTAAATTCTGTGCATAAATTTAATAAATTTACAATCTCATTAGATCTAATCTTCTAGCATAATGAATTAAAACTTATAAATATTAATTATCACCACCTTCCTGTCCATTAACCCTCATTACAGAATATAATCAAATCATTTTCGTTGTTTATTATTTTCCATTGAAAAACCCGGTAATGACAACCTCGACTCCACTAATAGACCCATTTTCCGCCAGCGTTTTTCTCATTTTCCACTATCTCGTGCGCGCAAAATGTCCTGCCTTTTTCCTCAAATTATCACCGCGAGAGGATCGCAGGTATTCTCCATCCCTCCATTCACGGCAGCTTGAGTCATCCACGACGACGACGACGACGACGACGAAGAGAAGGCGAAATAAAGGCTTATGCGTTCGCGGAAAGCCAGGAGATCGCGTGCGTACACGCGTCGATTATAAGATTCCATCGCGAGAGCGTCTTAGATGGAAGAGCAGCAACATTCGTGATTTCTTTTTTTTTCTTTACTCTCGTGTGCGCGCGCGCCTTCCTCGTTTAATTGACGATCTCGTCCGGGAAAAGCCAGGGGAAATAAAAAAATCGGTGAAGTGTGGTGAACGAGTCACTCGTTAGATGATTGAGAAGAAAAGGATTTATGATCGTATGGGCTTGGTTTTGTTGCGCGCGTTGCATCAATATATATAAAGTTGCGTAAATTGCAGACGTGTTATATGCACACACGCTTTAAATCTTCGGTCGCGGCAGCGGCGGTGCGAACTTTCGTTTTCTCCTTTGTTTACCTCGTATATACGCGTGTGTAGGCACTGCGAGACTCGCGGCAAGCCTGTATAGCTATAAATCACGAGATTTTATGGTAATTAAAATTAATGGATGATCTTGGCTATCTTGTGGTTCCTAAAATGCGTGCATTTTTATACTTTCACTTGGGCAGTTTCTGCCCATGCGATATACATATTATCTTCCTGTAAAAATTATAAATGCATAAAAAATAATTGGGTTGAAAAAGATTTTCCAAGTTTTTATTTATCTTTAATTTGAGTTTAGAAAAAACTAACGTGAAATTTTAATAATATATTATTTTAAGTAAATTGTCAAATAATGATTTAATTAAACTTTGAATGTACACGTAATGATTAGAAGAAGACGTTTAAATCACATTTCCTTTTCGCTCGACTAACATCAGTTGAATCAATAAATGGCACGTCGCGTCTCACCTGACGTACTCTCATAATGATTGTAATTATTTTTGACAGGAATGCAACTTGGTTTCGTTGGGGTTCGTGAGATTTCTCATTATAAACCCTTGCCTTAGTGAAAAGTATCCTCGAGTCTAGCGATCAAAGTATTTACTACACGTGATGTATTCATCCTTGCAGAAAATATTTATAAAATAGTTATTCGATTCTCGGGAATAGTGTCAGCAATGAAAGTTGTTTATAATATTTTGGTATACTTTGCAAAAAATATTAGTCACCGACTATTTACAATATAATATCTTAAAATTTATAAATATAACTCTTATCACAAAATGTTTCCGTTTTCTATCAATATTATCCATTGTTTTAAGATTTGTATTCTTTCGTTTGTTCGGGTATACGAGTAGGAGGAAACAGGAATCCTACGCAATCTTACAGTCTCAAATATTTAGAAAATATACATATTATAAGAAAAAAAAAAGAAAAAAGAACATAATAGCTATGAATTTCAATTAAATGGAATCTGCACAAATTCTGAATACATTTTATGATGCTGTTTTGAAAAAAGAATAAAAATATGCTTATGAAATCCACTAAATGATTATCGAAACTAATAAATTCATAAGTGTTTGGTAAAACCAAGTATAATCATAAATTTATAGATTTTTTGATGACACTAATTTGAATAATATTACAGAATCAAAAAACAATAACTTGGATCTACTAAAATGATTTGTAGTAAAATAGTATATAGGAGTAACTAATGTATTTAATGAAATAAAAAACGTTCATCAAAGCACCCAAGAACTATCAGTCACCTCTAAGCATGAACAGGCAAAATAAAAAGGAAACTCATTAATTCCCAAACAAGCAAAGGCTTATTTTTAAACAAACCCCGCTTCATTATCACCCCCAAGCTAATTTTTTCGCTCAAAGCTCGACCTCGCGATAAGCCCCCTATATATAAATATACCACCGCGGCAAATGGAGGGATTGATGAAAAAGCCGGAGTTGGTGCAGTGGTAACGAGAGAAGCCGCGTCGATATATATAGAGTCGATCGGCGCTTAATACACTCTCGCGTGCACCAGCGAACTCGATCCTCGCGATAGTAGGAAAAATGGCCTCGCCCACCCTTTTGCCCCCTAATTGCCGATTTTCGCGGAACCAATCGCAAGTGTGCAGTTCATTGGCGCGCGGCTTTCGCTCCTTCCGTAGGCTCCGTGACTGCTCGCGATATTCTTGTTCGCGTAGTTATTGAGCCTCGGCGCAGGCGTTCGTTTCGGTGCGATGGAATCGCTTTCTTGCACGGCTGCGGTGTGTGTTTTTTTTTCGTTCCTTCGTTGGTTTATAGACTCTGCCAGAGATGGAACTTTTGTTATTTGGGTCGATTTGGTGGGAAAGTCGATGATGTTTGTTGGTATTGCAGGGGAAAATTGCCTTTGGGTTCTAGTGATTTTGTTCTATTTTTGCGCCATTAGAGGATGAAAATTGGCGCTTTGGATATTATTATCTTGGTATTAAAACTTATAAATCAAATCGCTGACCTTGTTTGGAATAGAAAACTTAAAGGTATAGTTCGTTTTTAGGATTATTGTATATAAGATATAACGCGTAAGAAAGTCAAAATATAAATATCACTTGAATAGAATCGATAAACAATTTTAACTTTGGTATAAATATCTATTCAAATAATTCTTGAATGATGTGCTCGTCTCTTTGGTTACTCGCGCTCGTCCAGTCTTAACTTTTCTTTCACTCAATATTTTCTCGCAGACGCGCTAAAAAAAGATGGCTCAGTCGAACTTACTCGAATCGCGCAATCAAACTGATGCTCAAGATAATCCATACGTATTGTATAGTCTATAATGACGTCAGAAGAATGTTTATTAATAACATAGATTTTTCTATATTTATACAGCAGATACTTCTGTAATAATATAATTATAACTCGGCATGGCGAATCAATGATTCGTGTTCAATGATTAGCGTAACTTTTTCCATTGCAAAATAAATAAAGTCTATTGACTGATGTGCTTACGTGACATCTATTTTTAATCTTTAAAAAAAGGTGTTTACTGTTCCGTTCTGTTAATCAAAACAGACTTACAGAATTACTCAAAATAGTTTGTCGGGGATGGCTTCCACTTACAAATCATATTCAGACCAGCGGAATATAATGTGTCGTTAATTATAAATTTCAGTTGCTATATTGCAGGATACGCGAATATAGGTTTTGATCCACTGGATCCGGTTTTTTACATTTAATGATTACACTCGGCTTGTAGCGAATTTTAAAAAGGCTATTATTACTCGGATATATGAAAAGAATTGACCGTTACGTAACGTATCAGGTAAATTATTCAATTTTTGTGTTTTGCGAAAAAAAAATTAATCCAAATTTTTATTATGAAACAATTTTTTAACAGGGAATACAAAATATAATAGTTCTAAAAATAGTCACTTAATTATAACTATTTTAGCGCTGAAAAGTAATTAAAATTATTCTATCTCTGTGTATAAAATACTATGCAATCTACTTCGTTTACAGAGTCGATGACTTAACTTTTAAGTACATGACACAATTCCATTTCTGAGCGATCATCATCCTTTTATCTTATACAAACAAAATTTTTGAACATCTATAATGTGAGTATCATCGTTTTGTCAGATATACGCTTATTGAAACAAGCGTAATCAAGATTACGTAAAGTATGACTAATAACCAATAAAAACAAAAGTGATCCCTTCTATACCAGAAGATCATTCGTAATTTATCAAACAGCTCACGAAGGAATTTCAATTAAACAAAATTCTTTATATAATTTACAAAGAATCCATCGATACCCAAGAGTACAACCCACAACCTACACCCATTCTCCTCGAATATCTCAGGCAGTCTATAAAAACCCAAGTAACAGACAACGTGACTAGTCGTAAAACCAAATTCAGCCTGTCTGTCTTACACACAGCGCGCAGCGCAGCAACATTCCAAGCAGGCATCCAGCCGTATCCACACCTGAAAATCTGCCAGCTCGCGCTTACACGCTGCTCGCCTCTAAGCTCACAGAGGATGCACATCCCGAGAGCCCGCTATTATATTTTTATCGAGCGTTGCAAAATGTCCGAGAGAGTCATAGCACTCGACATCGGCGCGCGTATGTACATATGAATCTCCGCGGCCTCCCAGCTCGGCCGCGCGAGATGGAAGAGGAGGACGTCGTTACGACGCGCGGTGCACCAACACGCGCCGACGACGACTTCCGGGTGTAATATACGCGAGCGAGCGCGCATTATATACCTGCAGCAGCAGCAGCAGCAGCTTAGCAGCGGCTGACACGTAATTTCGAAAGTCGTTCTGTATAGGCCCGAGCCGCGAGTAGCCGCTATATGTATACCAAAGCAGCCGCGCGACCGGTGAGTCACGCGATTCCGGATTTCTCGAGCCACTGTGAGCGAGTTTACATTTATTCATATATACCTCTGGGTGTGTGTGTGTGTGTATGACGCGTGAACACTTGCGAGGATGATTTTTACTTTCAGCGAGAGAGAGAGAGAGAGAGGATGAAGGATTTTGCGCGCGGATTTATATATTCTCGCTATGCCGATGATTGCCGTATAGCGGATATATACGCGCGCGTGCTCTTTTGTTCTCTCGAGTGCCGGAGAGATTCGTTGGGCTATATATATTGTTCTTTGCGAGGATTTTCTGAAGCTTTTTTTCTCTATCGATGTTATCTCTGGGGAATATCTGATATTTCCTTGTTTTTGATTTACGAGTGATGGATATTTGATTTTTTTCCATTGAGTATATGTAATTGACCGGAACTAAATTATAGTGCGGGAATAATCATATAGTTTATATACGTGTACATGGTGTATTAAAATGTTAGTTTTCAATATAGCAAGTGTTCTCAGTTGAGTTTCAGTTTTGCGATGCGACTTTTCTTTTTTGAGAAAAGATACTTTTATTTCCAAAGTTGGACGAATAATTTCGAACTATTAACTGGATCCCAGGAAAGTTCACGCTTCGCGGATAAGGTTTTCTTACAAGAATTACCTTAAGTGATTATTCAAAACAGCTAGCTCGAGTAGTCATCGGCAAGTTACACGGGCACAGGCAAGTTTGTTCGATATTCTGAATTTCTGTTTTAAATTAGTTTCGAACTCACTAATTCAGTCGAAATATCGACCCCTTTTCCTCGATCTCCGTACATTATAAAACTGACATTTCCACGTGCAAGGAAGGAGTCGAATCGAGCCAAGTGTTGCTAAAACATTCAATTGCGATAAATGTTAAAATGGCTCGTTCTCTCGCATGGCGAATTCATTTCTACTTAGCGCAGTTTAATCGCTCGAAAACTTTCGCCGCTGCTGCAGCCACAAAGCTAAAAGTAATTTTTGCGACTTTCGCGATCCTCTTCATCGCGTACGCGCACGCAACTGCTCAACGCGGCTGCTCTGGCATAAACCCCATTTCAGCGCTCTTCTGAATTTCCAAATCCTCCGCGAGTCTTATCCGCGAGCTGCAGCAGCGAAACAAGGTCGGAGAGCGCACAGCCGGAGCATTCCGCGAAGCTAGAAATAAAAGAGGCTCGGCTCTGCTGCTGCCGCGACGGCTAAGGGAAGTGTGTACAGAGAACCCAAAGACTCTCTTGCTGCACTTGCGTTCTATGTGTCTGCAGTTCACCGTATAACTTGCGAGCTTCTGGCTGCAGCAGTTGGATACTTAGATATTCGCGAGTTTCGGAGAATATGAAATTGTGCGATTGTAGTTTTTAAATTGGTCTTTGAACTACTCGAGAGCTCTCGCAAAAGGATCGATCGCTTTATTCACGAAGTTTGTTTGTACTTTCTACTATAAGGTTTCACTGCCTTGAGTAAAAAAAAGTAGTAATAAGAAAAGTGGTCTTCCACTAAAGCATTACACAATTGGTTAAAGTACAAAAGATCAATTACAAAACTTTAAAGAAAGCACTCGAAAAATTTCAGCCGATAAATCGACAAATCCCTCTAGAACCTTTCTACCTCCTTCCTTACTGTACACAGCTTTATAATTTTCGCCTTTCTATTGTCAATCCGGCCGAACTTTGTCAATATTCACTTACCCGCGTGCTTTTGCGCAAAAGCCCGCACGCGTAAAAATCCACTCGTTGCGTCATATTTCGGTTGCACCGCCGCCGAACGCTCCAACTCGAAAGTTTTACGAGCGCGCGTTCGAGTTTCCCTGCATATAATGTAACTATACATGTGCGTGTGCGCGCGTTGTCCGTCGGTGCAATCACAGCTGCATGTAAATATTCCGGGATGCTGGCATAAACGACGGACGTCGAGCGTCTTTAGAGATACTCGAGATAGAAGGAGAAATTGTGAGAAAGAGGGAGATGGGTACTTGCGATGCTACGTGCACTGGGAGGATAATCTGACCGGCTGCTGCTTTCTCGGACTGCGTACACACATTGTGCTGCTGTTGCGGCAATAATCGGGAATTTATAAGTTGTGGAGTATTTTGGTGACCTACATGAGTTTTGAATGTTGTACTATATACTGAAATTGATTGGGAAACGGGAGTTTCTGTTCGTTGTATTCGGTGTCTGTAAAATATTGTTAAATGGTTGTAGGGAGTGAATATAGGAAAGCGGATCGGTGTTATTTAGATTTATGATTTCGATTTCTTAAGTAATTTACTATTATTCTGTGGCAATACTTTTATTAATCTTATTGTATATTAATAGTTTATTCGTACATATATAATAATAACGGATGGATTTATTATTTTTAATGCGGCAATAATAGTCGAGAGGAAAAAACTAATTTATGTAGTGTTTCAGACATATTACTAATGTAGGTATATTATTTCAAATTATTTTGTTCCTAATAAAAGTTTGTTTGAAACCCAGTTTTTAATACTTTTTGAATTATTTTTCCGCTTAAAACCACGTTTTCGAAGAGAATAAAAGAATACTGGAAATAGTTAAAAACGCTCATTGACGTTATTGCGTATCTGAAACAAAGTTAATATAGCCCGCAGCAGTCACACCTTTTAAATAAGAACCGAGATAAACAATTCCGTTGAGAGGCGGTATTGCTTTCATGACTGTAATCTCTGTACTATTCGTTTAAAACCTATAATTGACGCCGACTTTTAACTTAATATTATACAAAGAATAAAAACGAATAGCCTCTTATACGACCTCGGAATACATCAAATTAACTTGGTGTGTAACATCTGAAAATGCAAAATGCTGATTAGATAAGATTAGATATCCGTTCGCGCACGACAAACATTAGATAATTATAAGAGTATTACGGCGCAATATTCCATCCTATCCGACTTGACAGGCACAAAAAAAGAAAAAAGAAACGAAATAAACGAGCTAATTATACTCCTACGAGGTGACAGCGCCATAATGTACAGCCCCACAATCCAACTAATTTGTGTGTTCGATTATTGTTATTGTTACGTTTGTGTACGTATCCCAGGATCCTCGTGCGCTCGCGCCTACGCGGCCGAAACGCAGGATGAAAAATGATTTACTCAGCGTCACGACTCTCTGTTACACGAGTCCCCCCTTCTCTCTCGCGAGAGATAATTATCCGCACAAGAGCAATTTGAATTAAATTGCGCGGCTTTATAATGCACGCGCGCACCGAATTAATCCATCGCCTGCACTGACGGATTCTCACGAAAATCCAGCCTCTCTCTCTCTGCATCCGCGTTATGCGCGCGAGCGATCGCTTCCTCAAAAAAGCCGGTCGACCAGAGAAGAGGCTCTTGCTGCATGGAGGAGAACAAAGTGCGCGCAGCAGAGAGAGAGAGAGAGAGAGAGAGAGAGAGAGAGAGAGACTGAACTTTCTCGCGACCGAGGCGCTTTATGCATCTCTCTCCCATAGATATTCGCCGGTTCACAGTTATAATATGCCGCGGATATCGCGTTCTCGGGGTCAACGGTCGACGCTCCGACGCTGCTCCGAAGGAGAAATTGAGCCTCCGTAATGGCGTTTTCGAGTGCGAGCCAGATACTCGCGTGTGTGCGCCGCGCGAGATCTCCATCGTGCGCACCGAATCAAAAGGCCCCATTGTAATGAGCTTCTCGCCCATAAGCCATATATATCGAATTCTCGAAGCGTGCGATGATTGCGAGTTTATGAAAATTGTAATGGTCGTTGCTGGAATTTTCTTTGTGGCTTCGAGTGCAGGGTGGGCATTCGATGCTGTCGAGTTTATAATTAATTGGAATGGTTTGGTGGTTCGGTTGGGATGTAAAACCTACGCGAAGAGGTGTATACGAATACTTTGTAGAATTGGGTTCGAAATTCTCGTTATTGTTTCGAGCTTCGTACGAGATCGTAAAGTAGTGTTATTTACGGAATGTTTTTATTGTTTGGATCCAAATATCCTGATGAAATAAAATGGCAAATTAACGATAAAGCTAAATGAAAATATTACGAATAACATTTGATTTCCTTTCAATCCTTTAATCAGTGTGGGAATATTCGTTGCTATCTCAACCGGATTTATTTTCTACAATATTCGAAAACCAATCACCGCAGTTAAACCAGGCAGTAAAAATATCCCCAGTTATTAAATTCACTGATGTACCTAAATAATAAAATTTATTTCTTTGAATATCTATAATTTGCGAAACAAACACGTCGATTAAAAAAAAAATCGGAATAATTATCAGATTCAAGCTCGCATAAAAAATGTTTTTAACTGTAAAAGCTTAAGCGCTGCTTAATGATCCGAGTTGGGGAATGTTTACCGGCGATTATCAGTATAGCGTAATGATCTTATTCCGGCCTGTGCGCTCGCGCCCATATTTCATCGTAATAATTGACGGAAATGGAGCAAAAAAAGTTAAATTCACATTTAATCATTCCACATACCTAATAAGTTTTAACGATTTTCAAGATTAAGCAGGCTTTTAATAGCCGCTCTACCTTACAGTAGACTCGAACAAGTGCACGTAAGACCATCCGTCAAGCATTGTTAATACTTTAACCGAAAGTGCGCCATAAACCAATTAAAGATGTCCTGAGGAAAAGGCAAAGCGAACGTGCTCATAGATATAGGGAATACACGCAATTTCGCAAGGCGTATAATAATGTATATCGAATTGAATGAAACCGTGAAAGGCTCGATTTAACTTTTCGCCAAATCCGTTTATATGAATAATTATATCGCGTCTCTCGTGAGTACCACAGCCAAGCGCAATCATATACAGAGCGATATATATAAGATCGGCTATGTGTATATATATGTATATGCAGACACGATGCTCGAGAGTATAAAAGCCGCTTTTGAAATTAACCTCCTTGCGCGTTCGAGATCGAGGGGATGGAGAGATGAAAAATCCTACGGCAATACTCCGGCATGAAAGTTGCGGCACAAATACGTACGTACACACACAGACGCACACAGCAGAGTGTTTATACATCTATCGCTCGATCTTGATATGGCTTCTCTTTCGTGAGCTCTCGCCTCAATAGAGCCGTGCATAAGTATTTATCGCTTTTATAGTCTTTAGTTGGTCGAGTTTGTTAAGCGCGAATTCGCCTTTTTCGCTGTGCTTCGTTATAAGAATGTCCGACCGAGACCATTATCGAAGAATCTCGCGATAAGATAGCGAGGAATGTTTTCTTTGTAATTCGCTCGCGTAGCTCGCGGTAGAGTTGATTGTATTTCGACTTTTCGTGAAAGATAGGTGAGTAGAAAAGTTTAAGAATGTTTTTTTTCTTCGACTCCAGCTAGAGTATTGTACATCTGGGAGTGTCGATGGAGTGGTTTTATTGAGCGCTGACTGATGTGCGGATAAAAAGTGACTCTTAATTACGTTGATTCTTGACCTTGAATTCCGTTGTAATCGATATAATCGTGACAATTGTGATAAATTTATATCGTATACATAAGATAAGCTCCAGGAAAAGCTGTTTAATGCTATACTTTTAATTTGGAAGTGGACAAAGGCAGTAAAAACTTTTTACTTTAATTTCATTCTTTTGAATAGTTTTATTTTTAATTGATAATTATAACGTTTGTTACAATAATTATATTATCGTATGGTTATTCTTGTTTCACTTCATAAATAACACTTAAAATAATTATAAAAAGTCATATAATAATTTAAAGAGAAGCTAAGATTTTATTGATAATCACACCGAAATAGATTCTATAAAAATCCCGATTAAATCAAAATCAGTTCTAACACACGTCTGTAGATATCAAAAGAGCAGAGGAACAAAAAAATTTCAGCTTTCATTGTATGATTTAGACCGACTCCGTCGTTCTCTGACCCGAGGTAGCAACGCCGTGTTGGAAGGTAACCGGGTCGTAGACCTTATTATAATTAGACACGCGCAATTATAAGATACGTATATACACCTCTCACTCAGAATATTTATTTTTATCGAAAATTAGCAGCGATAAATAAAGTGTAACACCTTGCGACAATGGGTCTTGAAATTAACGGTTCGTGAAATGAACTTTTGGAGTGCTGCCATTGGCGAAGGATTGATATTTCGTGTATTACAATGGCAGCCTTCGTGCAGTGGCTAAAATTAATACCCCTCGCGTTCTCAACCTTGTTGTTTTATATCGAGATTCGTGAAAATTGGTTGATCTCTGGCATGGATTCAAACGCTGACAGGATACCTTCCCGTTAGGAAATTGAGAATGACAAACGAGCGGAAGCTTTTCCTATATAATCTTCGAGGCAATATGTTTCCTTGTGACTTTGAAATATAAAATAGTATATTCATTGACAGTCTCGAAATCAAAACTTATTTTAGCAACGTGTAAAACATGAATTATTACAAATCGACCGTTGATTAAGAAGCTTAGAAGCAATGGCGAATAAAAATTGTTCGAAATTGACCTAAATCATCTTGCACAATCGAGCAATGAATCTTTGCAAGGAAGGGCGAAACCGCCCTCGAAATCCACGCTCGATTCAACGCACGCCCACTATGAAACCAAAGTCGCACGAACCTCCATCCCGTGTAATAGTTCTCTCGATTCCTCCTCCATTTCTGCACTACACTCGCTCCTAGTCTCGCGCGGCGCTAGCTACGACTCACCAGACCTCATAAATACGTGCGACGCATGCGAGGTAGCACAGCCACTATATGCACACACGTCGTCGTGTCGCCGCGGTACAGAGAGAGAGAGAGAGAGAGAGAGAGAGAGAGAGAGAGAGAGAAAGAGACGGCCTTGCCACCAATAGGCTGCAGACTTTACTAGAGTGTCTACGACCTCCGCCGTAGAGACTCTCTGGACGAAGGAAGCCGGCGGCCCGGCTTGTACGTGTGTGCAATGTGTATATATATACACGATAGACGTTCAGTTGCCACGAGCCGCAGTGGAGAGAAGGAGTTTGGCCTTTTAACTCGATTAATCATCATCTCTCTCTTGCGCGCGCGCGCGAGTCGTCGACGTCGCCGTCGTTCTCTTTGGTCTGTTTCTTTTTTCCCTTCTTCTTTTGCGTATATAGTTGCAGCCGCGCGTGGCTCGTTGAATAATACGGGAGAACTCGACGATCGCGTTGACGTAGTTCTGTAGTGGATAAGTAGGCTCGCTGAACTGATGAATGCTTGGATTGTTGTATATTGAGATATTATATATTTGCACGTGTCCAGTTGGAATCGTTCCGTTTTTAACAGGAGTTATGATACGCATCGTATAGTAAGGAGTTACAACTGGATACGACTAGCTGCAACTAAGGTCCCATATGAAATATATGACGCTAGTTGTCACTAGTCACAACTAACATTTCAATGCGAATAATCCCTTAGGTTGTGAGACTTTGCAGAGTTGAATTGAATATTATGTATCGGAAAGGAATTACAAGTTAATCGAAGCTCATGATGCTTAGATGAATATAATCCTCGATATTACGACGAATTAGTTTTTCGGACGAGTGCGCGATAAACGAATTCAATAAGCTAATCGTAACAATCCAGAAATGAACACGACGATTGTGTCTCTCGTCAGCTTGTACGTTGTACATTTTGAATATGTTGGATTGATTTTTTGTTACCGAGCGTTAAGCTCTTTTAACAGATGCTGCACAATTTTCAATGAGATATTCATTGCGTAAGTATCCAACTTTTGCAGCGTGACCTTAATGCACTTTTGACAGTTCGGATAGCAAGAAGCCGATGCGACGTAAGCGTCCACGTGTCCTGCGCACTTCTTCCACGTAAGTCTCTGTAAGTATATGCATAGGCACATCGTATAACGTTCCGGCGACATAAACAAGTCGCGAGACACGTTTTAAAGACGACGTCGGAAATATACCTGGAAAGGATTTTGCAGATGTTGCATAGAGAGAGAGAGAGAGAAACACAGGAGTGGATGTTGTTGATTTTGCCGCGAGTCGTTAAAACCATGCGCACAGCGACTTCAAAGGGATTGAAGCGTAGCAAAGAAGGCAGAGCTCTTTAAAAGCGATTGTTGCGAGAAACGACGAGGAGTCTTTGCAAACTCGTTGCGGTACGGAGTTTATTTTTATTTCTCTCTCCGTGTGACGCGTATTTTTAACACGGTTAGTATGGCCTCTCTGTAGAGTAATGCATGAAAATTGAGATGCAGTTTTCATTCTGCATCGGTGTGCAGCCGCGAGCTCGAGTATTGAATTTCGTCGACTTTCATTTCTGGGTGTAATGTTGTTCCGATATATATATTCAGCGTCAGTTTGGATCGTTTTCTTCTTACTTGGCGCATATTCGGAACGGAAATATATATATGTACACTCGTGTAGCCGTGCGCGCCGAATCGAGGCGCTTCAATGAGTATTAAAATTTATTCGACTCCATCTAGAGTGTGCGCAGAAACCGAGATTTTTTTAAAAGCCGGCCTGCTTTCACTGCACAAATTAAGCCTGGGTGTGTATCCTCCTGCATCTTTCATATTATAAATTAAACCCCCTCCCCAGTATATTGTGCGTTCATTTGATTAAAGATAACTTTTACTTTGGAAGATTCGTTTTTTTAATAGAGGCCATTTTTTCTAAACGTACGTATGTGTGTTTATTTTCTTGGGAGAAACTATATACTTTCCTCGTAATGTCTTCGGGAGTAATACACGAAATTGCATCTGGCGCATGATTCGCGAATATTCGTTGATTAGAAAATGATCCTGGTAGAAACTTCGATTATCTCTGTGATTTTTCATTGGCTTGCTTATTAAGGTTATCCAAGCTGTTTTTAATTGATGCGCCTATTACAGTGAATTAAAAAGTATTCACTATACCGAGCGGTATTATATGCGATAAGCTAACGAGATAAATTGGAAAATAAATATTCAGGTCTGTCGGTATAGCGGTTGAATCGCGTGCCCGACATGCATCTATAATGGGCGAATGTTGTAAGATAACACAATGACCTTTTGATAACAGGTGAAACAAATCATTTGACTAATAATATTATTAAAAAATCCTAATTTGAAGAATCATCATCAGCTACTTTTATTTAAATGATTCTCGTTAACGTAGTCTTTGTGATACTTTTCCACTCGTATTTGAGAAAATGAATTTATGACTGATGAGGTAGTTTTCGAGAAAGAGATTTCAATTAAGTGTACTTTCTAGCGTTGAAAAGATGAACAAGCCAAGTTAACGTTTGCAAAGTTAGTTTTTCCCTTAATTTTGCACAGAATTTTCGTTATCTATACCAGGGTCGTAAATTTCATTGATTTACTATAATTCATGTTAAGTCTTTCGAGTCTAGACAGCATTTACATTTGACCCAGTTGGTTGAATCCAATAGTCTCGGGCTAAAGTCGATGGAGTCCAATGAACATGCATATAAGAATTCTTAAAAGCTGCTCAAATTAGGTGTTCAGATTGTAAAATGAAAGTGAACAGTGAGAAATTAGTTCCATTGTACAAACTTTGTATCTTTTGACATTTATTTCCCATGAAAGTTAATGACTATGACTATTTTTTATCTCGTAGATACGGGCCTTTATGTAAGAATTCAGTGACGGTATTGCAAAGTTTTCAATGACCCGCATCCAACGTCACGATACATAAAAATTCTTGCATATTTTTTACCCGATCAAATCTTTCAATCGTGCATTTCATTTGCTGGGAATCGCACGTATTATACAAATAAAAAGAATATAAAAAAATCAATGATATTGAGACCAATTATAAATTATAGTATATAACGATTAGAAGCTTCCAATTTCGGTCGTCAATCTTAGGGCTTTCCTCCATCGACGCGCAGCATCGAAATTTCAAAGTCATTAGAATCTCTCGAATCGAGCGCAATAATAAGGTTGTTAAAATTAATTGATGAAATTCAAATTTATTCATAATGATCTAGTCCCATTTTTTCCAAGTCTAGGTCGAGCCAACAACGCAAAACGAAGACTCTTCAAAGGATAGCTATACGCCATATATACATATATATCTTTCCGACGCACACGTAATTGACTAATCAAAACACACACGTACACACTATACAGCCATATCACCCGCACATAATGGCTCGCGCTAATTTAATAAGCTACCTAAAAAACCGCCTCTCACCATGTATTGCTATGGCGGTCTCGCACAATTTATTATGCAACATTTAATTATTGCACTAAGTGCCTGCGGCCACTCTCGTACATATACGCACATAGCACATAGCACACACGTGTACGTGTGTGTGTGTGTGTGTGTGTGTGTGTGTGTGTCTACAATGCATTTCTTATTGGAGCATGAACAAGCGGTTTTCGCCTCGTGGCAAAGTGAGCCGCGACACAATGCCGCAAGTGACGCTTATACATCATATATATACACGTATACACGCGCTTTCCGATCCAAGACAGTTCCTCGAGAGTCTATATACACTATAACAGTACACGTCTATTGTCGCTCTTTCGAACGATCCGCGTCAAAGAGATTCCTCTCTCTCTCTCTCTCTCTTTCTCTTTTTGACACACAATGACAAAATGGGATCTGGTTAAGATACTAGATTCTCGTCGCTTTGTGCCGCCGCTGTTGTTGTTGTAGCGTAACATGCATTCACCCTAATGACGATAATTGTTCTTTTTTTTTTCGTTCCTGATTTTGATGGATGCGAAGTTAATTGTTGCGTTATTTCTATCTCCTTTTCTCCTTCTCGTAGATGAAAACAGGCGTCCCAGGAACTATAGAGAATCAAAGGATTCATTAAAGAGCGATCAGAAAACGTACAGTCAAATGAATCCGCAATCAAAACATTTGAAGTATTCTTTGTTTAATGTTAATAGCAATTTGAGACTTTAAAGACATAATTTTGACTTGCCGAGTCAAAGCACAACGAGGAAATAATTAGATAATATCAACCGCCAATATAAGATAGTTAGATAAACGACGCAAAACGCCGTATCCATTCGCTGCTAAACTTTATTTCAGATTTATCATCATGAGCTGTTTTCAACACACGAACATCTCGCAGATTTTAATCATACTTGTAACCTCACAGACAGTCTATTCCGAATATGCCGCTGTCTAAAGTAACTGACTTATGACCGCGTCGAAAAAGCGCAAACAACAACAAAAAAAAAGTCCCACGGCTGTTTTATATCCTATCCGCCAACAACTGCACTCGCTTACATCCTCGGCAGGCTTTTCAAACATCTTCTAGCGAACTCCTCGCAATAATATAACCGCCTCTCGTGCACGATGTACCGCAAAGCCTTCATTTCTATATCTCAATTAATCCCGTGTGTACATTATGGTAATTCGGTCTTTGATTCGCCTCGCGCCAAGATATATTATAAATCCCCAGGTCTGGTGCGCGCAACACATCCTGTGCCTCTTACACACCTCGGCCTCTTACTGCACTTCAACCATGTATATATGTATGTACGCGCAGTGTGCGAAATGAAAATGTGGCCTGTAGCACACGATGAAAGTATATTACGAACGTGGAATACGAATATAACATTGATTTCACTTTTCTTATTTATGCGCGCGCTGAATTGTAATTTAGACGAGAGTATGTCTGGTGGTTTGTTGTGCTGCTCTTGCACATGTCGAAGTGAGTGCTCGCTTAGCGGGGGGGCATTTCGGCTTTGTATATGGCGCACGAAAATCTCTCGCGGCGATATAATGGAAAACGCGGCTGATTTATTTGTATTCGAGTTTTTCGCTTTGTATGGGAATGTTTCGCGATAGCGGTGCGATGATGAAAAGTGTAAGTAACGCGCGTTAACCTACATTCGTTGCTCCTCGTCGTCACGCATCAATGCTTTGGATAGTTCTTTTTTTTTACAAGAGCGAGAAATGGTAATTCCTTAAATTTAATGAAGACAGCAGCCCGTGTGTAGAGGCGCGCAAGGCTTGATGTGAAAAGTGCGAGATTTATGGGTGCTTTGTTGGATGCCATAAAGTTTATTTTTAGAGATTCAGTCTGCGCAGGTGATGTTCTATTCCATACATAGATATATGGATATTTATTTAGATTTCTGAAATGTTATAAATTTGATATCTAGTACGATTGGACGTTCAAGTAAGATCCAGGTGCGTAAGACATTTGGTTTGAAACCACGATCTGCAAACAAAATGATCAAGTTGAATTTGTTTCTTTCGAAACAAGATACTATCAGTTTTGTAAGACCGCAGATTTGCGAATTCAGTTAAAGCTCGAATTCACCTCTCGGTATTTTCCATTAAATGGGAACGTTGCCTCGAGCGAGCACAAGATTGTCATGTATTTTTAGCACTTATTATTAATCAGATTTCCCTCTTTACTCGATAGTGACTTCAAAATCCTATTATAAACTTCAAACCTGTCGTTGCGAAATAAATGAAATAAAAAAAAAAATCTTGCATCGCAGCAAAAGTGTTTGTGCAAAAACAGAGAGACGCAATCCATCAGGACGAGTTTCTAAATTTTTCTCACAACACGTCGAAAAACAATTTTTATGATAATCCGCGCAATTGTCGCTAAAAACATCTTTCGCTCTCGTATAACCCACATTACCACCCGAATCAACCGGACCTAATTGAATAAAAACGAAATCCAAAGTAATCCCAGCAACGGCCAGCCACTTTCTCAACGTTTAGAAAGAAAAAAAAAAAAGAAGCAAGAGTTATACCGTGTGTTAGCAGAGAATCCTCTGTAGTTTCGAAACTGCATGCACCTACACATCTCAGGGACGCGCAGCCGTCAAGCAGCGGCGACGCCGGCATTAACAGCCATCCTCATTAAACAGGCCTAGTCTTTTACGATCTGGTTTCGCGTACGCACACACACACGTATATATAAAGCTGTATGTGCGCAGCACACGGAAAGAGAGCAAAATAGAGGGCGGGCACAAAGCACAAACAACTCACCTTGACTTCGTGATAACGCTCCTCGAGGTAATAAGCGAGGCCCCTCGCCTCCTCGTATCTCACTGCCAACGCCATGTACTTGTCGTAGTGTCTCTTGAACAGGACGAACCTAAGAAAAGCAAGAAACTCTTTTAGCGTTGCGCATGTGTGTATAGTATATATTCGGTATAGTTCGCGAAAGTGCGAAAAGTCGGGGCTTCCGGAATCGCGCGCGGCGAGCTTGACTCTTCATTCAAGGTCTTGGCATGGCATGGGAGTCGTTTGTTTTATGCTAATGATAATGTGAGTATGTGTGTGTGTCTGTGTGTGTTTGCGCGATGACCAGCGAAAAAGGAGCGTGTTTCATGGTTTGTGTTTTGTAGGATTAACGCGCCGGAGTATAAAATAATAAGATGCAAGGAGGAGCCGCTTTCCTCCTCTCTGTGCCCAGGGGATAATTTAATAAGTAATGGAATACGCTGGAATACGCGTGCAAGTTTAAATATTCTTAATGCGCATTTTATGGGGAATTATGCGAATTAATTTGCGACAGTGCGTGTGTGTGCCATTATTGAAGGAATGAAAATTTTGTTTTCTTGCGATATGGCTGCGCGAGCCTGCGGCATATTTTGTTTTTACTCTTTGGCGAAGGGTTGCTTCAAAGGAGTTGAGAATTCTTTAGAGTGGAAAGGAAAATGTCGTGTACGTTTTCTTATTAAGATTACAAAGTTGTTGGTCGAAAATGTAAATGAAACTAATAAGTTGATAGTACTTTGAATTTTTCCATGATAATTTGCAATAGATTTAAATTGTATGTAAGTTGTACTGCAACTGGTTTCAAGAATAAAATATTAAAGTATGTAATTTTTTTTTTCTGCTAGTTTACATATTGAAACCCATGAGAGACGAAAATATGCTAAAGCAAAATTAACATCTAAAACACATAATACACGTTTTTTATTAACATACAATATTGTTATTTACAATGCATATGAGCTTTGAAATATATAATACTTTTGCGCGAGTAAGAATTCCATTTATAAATATTGATTTCGAATTTACTTAATTTTTATTTGCACTTATTAGTTTTCCTCATTTCTATTTTTAGAAATGTACATGCAATTTTTCAAAATTAAATTTTAATCGCCTAACGTAGATTTTAATCGCCAAACAATTATGTTCCTTGAAATAATTGATATTTTTGAAATCATACATTTTTCACTCTAGATAATAATACTAAAAGGATTTAATGCTGCATGGAAAACATGATCTGGTAATTTCTGAATGAGCATGACTGGCAAACGCTTTCATCCATTAAATTAATTACTTGGCATTAATAGCTACTATTTTTTAAGCCCAAGTTAACGACTAGGAGTTAAAAATTTAACTTTCAAATGCCTTAATTAATTTAAGGAAATAATAATTCAATCGGTAACATATGAAAAGTCTAAGATAATGATCAAAGTTCATCGAACTTTTTAATAATTATTATTCATAATATTTTTTATTTGACAGAGTAATTATAATATAAGTACAGTAAAAAAAAACTTGTATTTCCTCCTATTTTTCAAAAACCTCTGAATGTATATAAAACGAAGTAAGAACTATGAAGTGAGTGTATAAATTTAAGTCCACATATACTGCAAATATTCTCAATCCTTGCAAGAGTCTTCCACAATTTATTCCTCAAAACGAAAAATCCTGCGCTATCGCTAAAGAAAGAAAAAGCTCCCTGGAGTCGAAGTTTTTCCGAATTCCAAAGACTCCCAGCGTCCCAGCTATTCCCATACGCTCCGATACATATATTTTCCACGACGAGCAAAAAGTAAAAGTTGAGGGAATGCAAAAGAAGCAAAGCTTCATGCAGCACACACGAATTCCCGCGGCCGCCCCGATGTCGCAGCGATGTGTGTATGGCACATAACACGCATCTACGTATATCTCTACATGCACACATAGCTCGAATTTATCGCGGGTCTCTCATCAGCGATTCTTTTATTTTTGTTTCCAACGGCGAGCCGCAATTTATCTCACCGCAAGCGTTTATTTACGAGCTCCTTGAAACGCTTTGTGTGTATATATATAAAGCATCGCGCAGAGCGCAAATGGGACGCTTTTAAAGGCATCGCGGCCGCGGTCATTCTCTCGCGCGCAGATAAATCCCGGAATGAAAATGGGGATTATCGATAAAGTACACAGACGCGGGGATTTTCAATTAATGTAAATGAAATACGATTAATGGGGAGACGCGCGGTACGTTGTTTTGTTCGTCGTGTGGGAACTTCGTTTTGTTTTCTCTTTCTTTTGTTGCGCGTCGAAAGGGTTGGTTAAATCGAATTGAATTAGCTGCAATTAGCGAAATGGACTTTCTGCTTTAGATTCATCAAAGCTTGTTCGTTCTGTTTTCAAGCAGGTTTTGTATTATAGTCTATTTATAGAAGTTTTATAAGTTCTTAAACAAGATCGGCTTATTTCTCTTATATCTGTACATATTATGTCATTTTAAGAACAAAATATAAATTGGACAGTTAAATATTGTTTGAAAAATGATATTGTGTGCGAAACATTGAATTGTTTGTCTTTTGAATTAATAAAATGGCTGCGGCATTGTTTTTAAAACAAAGAGGTCTCGAAAGCGCTGCTCCAATACGTAAGCCGTTATACAAGTCTCCCGGTATAGCGAAAAAATTTTTATACTCAGCAATAGAGAATAGAGGTATACTGCAAAAAGTGCATTCTCAAGGAACAAGGCTGCTCGCGCGCGCGCGGCGCAGCAGGAAACTTTGCCAAAGAAATGCGTTCGATGACCTTTATGAAATTCACGAGTAAAGCGAATAAGTGTAACATGGAGTTGACGTGAAAAGTTATTGTGTGAATTGTTGGGTAGATTGAATTATTTGTTAGTTTGACCAACTTATACTTTATCAAGGGAAGAATATAGTTTTTATTTTATTTGACAACAAGAATATTATTTGAATTAAAAATTAAATAACATTTATTTATATACTCCTGCGTATTTAACGTATTTTCGGAAATTTCTATGACGTAGACTTGTAAATATTGACGACATTTATAAAGTAGTATGGGAATTTCAGTTGAGAAAGTACAAGTATAAAAATGTCAAGAAATTGTTTACTTTTTATTGAAATTCAAACACGATCGATAAGATTGTTGGAAAAGGTCACGCCAGTTGACATACATGCGCCAAGTAGAAACGATGTAAATAAAAATACACGATTCTCAGTAAGATTTACAGTGATCAAGAATAGATACTATGTAAAATTTGTTTTTAACACGCGTATGATATTGGGAAAACCATGTTCCTTGAATTCACATTTTTATTTTCATAACTGGAATTTCTCAAAGTTTACACAATGCATAACTAAATATTAGCTTGCTCTTCCTATGTTATACTAGCTCGTTTCTATTGCAACGAATTCCAAACGACATCGTCCACAATGTATGCGAAGACTGAAACAACGAGGTACGAAAATAATATACGTAATGGGTTACTTGCGAACCACCAAGTAAAAAAACCTAGTTTAGTATAATGTCTTTAGAGTGAATAAGTGATCTATCGTAAAAGTAAGTCAATCTTTTTGGAGCTAATGTACGTTAACTTAAAAATAAGTCAATTAAAAAACAAGGAGACAGAAAAAAAATCTCACCTATACAGATCGTTCTCAGTGACGATGTCCCTGATGGAATCCTCAGGATCGATCCTGTCGGCCATGAGACCCGGCGAGCCGGGCGTCCTGGGGCCCAGTAAACTGCAGCTCGGCCTGGGGCTCCCGCAATTCAGCGCGCTCGCGGCGACGAGATCGTCCTCGGAGGCTGCGGCAGCCATGAGCGGCGGTGGCGAGGGGCTGCGCGTCGACGGCGGCCCCAATAGGTCCTCGCTTCTCGAGTGCCTCATCTCCGAGTTGCGGAACAGCTGACCGGCACCGCCGGGAGCACGGAACACCACTTCGGACTTGGGCACAGCCACTCCACTGCCGACGAAACTCGACGGAGACAGACCGATTAATAGATCCGTCATTGTTGTTCTACCGTTAGGACTCTCGCGTCTCTTACAATTATTAAAACTAAGCGTATTTTTTTTCGATGATATGTCCTTTTGAGGTTAGGATATATACAGGCTGGACCGATATATCCTCGCTATGTTTTATTCAGCGTTAAAGATGTCCACTTGACTTTATGCAGAAATTTACTGTAATAATCTTCGCGTCTTGAATGGAACATTTTTTCCACTCGTATATCTTCCACGATCCTTATGGCTTTAGAAACGAGCCATAACTTCACTTCTCTTTATTTTTCTTCGCGAAATAAACACTATTTGGTCACTGATCGAATGGACAGCTGCTGCGTGGGTAGTGCGATCAATGGAATTCCGTGGATTCCAGGTACAAGCAGGGCCTTTTGATGTTGCTATTCCGTGTATATATATATATATTTGTAGGCCGGTCTCTATGTTCAAGAATCGGTCTCTGCAGCACAGTGCAAGAAGTGAAGGGACGCTCATATAAGAGGTACTTTTCCCGCCGGAACGCTCAGAGCTGGCGCATCCTTTTCATCCCCGCCACTTGGCTCGGTGAGAATAATCTTTCCCGCGCGGCACTAAAGTCGTCCTTCGCTGATCCTCCTTTACTTGTGTATATAACCACACTGATGCGGTGCACACACAGATTTCGAATCTCCCAGGGGTTTTCTTTTGGCACTTGCGACTATCGAGAATCAGCTTATCCGCACTTGTAACTTCGTAAAACTATTCGTTTCGGAGCACAAGGATCTCGTTATATAATCGCGATTCTCAAAGCTTTCGAGACAAAAATGCAACTACCGACTCTTTGTCTTACGTAAATTATTCGGTTTACGTAAAAAAATGTTGTCAATCGGTGATAGCGATAAACAAACGAGAAACTGAGCACGACAGAAGCGGAGCACTTGTTTCTCTCTTTGTTTATGTGCGCGAAGGAGTGCGAAAAAAGCAGCTCGTCGACCCTTCGCCCTTACACACAATTTGCACTATTGAACGGTTTTCTCTCTCTCTCTCGCTCTCTTAGCTCGTGAAGTCTCGTATCGATGCGCGCGGCGACTGCTCCCGGCCGAATGTCGACGCACCCTGTTAAGCTGCTCTCTTTCTCTCTATCTCTCTCTCTCTCTTGTACTCAGTCTCCTTTCGCCTCCTGTTCGTAATACGTGAACCGTTCACTCGACTCGGTCGCCTCCTCACGTACACACACTGTCAGCGACTTTCCGCACTTTCCTTTTTCTTCGTCAGGAACTTTGTCAGTTGCAGGACTACGTACCTTTGTAGGTTATGGCGCAAAATGGTCTCTATTATCCTTTCTGTAGCACAGTTTGCTCCGAAAAAACTCGTTACGGAGCTGGACAAATCGGAGCCCGACTGTGTGTCTTGCTTGACAGTGGTAACACCCAGATACTCTTCAACTTATAGAGTATATAGATACCCTTATGTTCGTCCTCCCGGCGCAAACTCCTGCGCGCGTCTGCGTTCAGTCTTCCCAGGACAGACACACACACACACACACATACACCGTATATCTGTAGCTTCTCTCACTCTTATTTCCGGCTCCCCTTGCACAACTTCGCTATGATTATTATTATTATTATTATCGACACACTGTCACAGCTCTTGCGGCTGGTGCTCGGTGGCGCGAATCGCGCACTGTATGCTGTGTACACAGTCACAGAGATATCGGTGCACGCGTGTATTTCGCACGAAAGTGCACCGAGAGGCGGTTATTATTACACACACTCTTATATATATATTTATATATATGTATAGGCACTGCTGTATGCGCGCGCGTCGTCGTACTCTGTATCGTCTCTCTCTCGTCTGCCAGATGGAAATTTAATAAATCGAGAGTAACCGGATACGTACCAGTGTGTACTCCTCTTTTTCCCTTTACCTCCACACTGAGGTGTACGGGCGTTCGCAGAAATAAATGAATGAACGAACGAAAGGAAAAAAAGAACAACGTCGAGAACCACAGCGTATTCTATATATATGTTATTTTTGCCAGCACCGATCCTTTTATATTTCTGAACCAAAAGGAAAGAAAAAAACGAAAAATCCGAAATGAAGAGAGCTCGGCGATTCGCACGGAACTCGGCTCTCACACCGTGCGCTTCGACTTGTACCTGACAACTGGCTGGCTGCGCCGGATTGCCTCGACGCTGATCGTGGAGTTGAGCACGCGCTCGTGCAGAGAGAGAAAGAGGGAAAAAAGAGAAAGAGTAAGAGAGAGAGAGAGAGAGAGAGAGAGAGGAGCGCGCACGAGAGGCACATTTGCGCCAAGTTGCCGTCAGGGGCGCTGCGGTATAGTCAACAATAATAGTGCCTGTGCCTGCATTGCTGGCTCTTGGCTGCACTCTAAGCATGGACTATGCATATATTGTGAATTGTGAAATTGTGATCTCTCTCTCTCTCCCTCTGCTCTCTCACTCACTCTATCTGTCGCATGTTTCTTATTATTTTGTCGTTTTCCTCTCTCCCTCTTTCTTACTTGATGCTTAAAGCATAGCCGTGTCGCGATCTAGTTTAAAAGTTAATTAGGCGTTGTTGATTGTATCAGTGTGAGCTTAATTAATTAAAGATCCCGAATGAATGTGTCGGTCAAAATGAACAGGAATGTTTCAACCGTTAAACAGGTATGTTTTGTCGATGTTTTGGTTAATCCACCTGTAGATATTTTTTGTTATGATATAGAAAAATGATTCTTATTAAACAAAAGTTTTCGTGATACATAACTATATTTTCTAATGTACAGTTTAATTTACGTTAACTCATTGCAGTTTGGAACTAGTTATAGACACTCTAGAGTTATTAAAAAATGATCCTTATTTTAGGTATTTTTTTTAGTAAAATTACAAAATAATAATCGAGGAAGGAATGGGGTAAAAGTCAGGAGCTCATTGCGTTTTCTTGCAAGGACCTAACGACTTATCCGTCCTTAAATCCCTTCAGTTTTATAGCCTGTGTTATTTTTTGTTCCACTTCAGCGCCTACAAAATGCCTAAGGGCTAGTGCATGGGTGTAGGTCAACTGATGACGATATAGCGGGGGAGACTTGTTTGCGTAGAAAATGATGTTTTGTCAGATTGGTATACATATAGAGGAGACCCTCTTTGGCGAAAATGACAGAGATTCTTTATTAAATTTTGCGATAGGGCTCCATAGTAATTTGCCGATTGTACTGATATGAAATACTGATATTTTAGAAATAGTGGGATATGTTTACACACGCAACATATTTAAGGGCTCCGAGTCACGAATGTGTTATGTTTTTACGTTTGATTGTTTTTTTTTTTCGTTTATGAAAATCAAATTGAAAAAGTAATATTACAATATGGTTTATGATGGTAATATAATATTATTATGATGTCTGGTCACCTCTATATAAAATTATAATTTGATTTTCGTTCCTTATATAGTTATCGTGTTTGAGCAGAATTTTTTGATAAGATATGTTCATAATGAACGAGTATTATTGAAAATTAAAACAGATTTGTTTGATAAACTAAGACAATTATTAAAGATGCATGCTTACTCTTCTTGAAACACGTAAATGAGAGTAAATAGTTATTTTCGATACAACTGCGCAAAGCAGCTGTTTCTGGCACAAAATCTATCACCCGTGTTTAGGTGTGCACCTGCTTTGCGCACACGTATCGAATTCTATTTTTTTCTTCTTTTTTTTTTAACTAAGTGTGTTAGTTTTTTCGTGCAAAGCATGGATTTCGTGCCCACTCAGTTGGAATGTGCAAAGCAGAGTGCAGTCCTACTAACAGTGCCCGAGGTTTACAAGAAGAGAACTAACACAAAAATCGAGCTTTGCTCACTCAGTTAAAAAGAAATAGAATTCGGTACGTGTGCGCAAAGCAGGGGTTTTTGGCACGGGTGTAATTTGTCACTTCAAATAATAGTACCATCAAATCTATTTAAAATATTTGGTTGACTTGCGGCATCACGCATACCTTAAACTTTATACGTATTTAATATGAGTTTTCTTCATTTTATATAAATATTTACGCAGAAAGTTTATAAAAAAAAAGTTTTTAAATTAAAGTTCAACAATACCTAACATTATGCATATTAAAATATTAAATTATATCATATATCTTATAAAACCGTTGAATACTTACACGAACTAAATGTATGTTAATTTTAAAAAATTACTTTTTTTGAAGATTATAAAAATATTGTCGCTTCCAGTGTACGGAAAACCTCACCAAAATAAACACAGTTATGCTTTCATAACTTCTACCGTTGCTAGCTTATGGTCAGTTTCATGCACTTGCACACGCGCTACAATAACGGATTAAAACTTGTTACCTATATCGTACAGTAGAATCAAGAATTTTTAAGACAGTTTATAAAGTGTAAAACATATATGTCAATCTTTAAAGGAATTAGAAATTAATATGTTTTATTACTTTTTTTTTTAATTATTGTTCAATATATTTCATAACATAATGACAATCATTTGATTGTCTAATTCTACAAAATCTAGATATTCAACAATATTCTCTTATTTAGTAGATTTTAATGTTTCAATACCATTTTCTGTTAAGATATTTAACTGTTAGTATTAATATATACTTCATTATCGTTAAAAAGTTTATGTTCAGGAATAACATTAAATTATAAACTTTGTTTATGAATTTTATTTAAATTAATTTGTTTGACATTTCAAAAATAATTTTATAAAGATATACTAGTTGTTTTATAAATAATGCAACTTTGTAAAAATATGTTTCAAAAATAGATAAGGTCAAACAATTTTATAGATATATATATAATAGAACAAGATTCGTAGGTCTTCTCCACCGATAAATTATGCTACAATGATAAGTAATATATATCTGCAATTCTGCGAATTCACATGTAGCTAGTCAGTTTCCCTACTTATCGACGGCTACAAGTTTATATACCTACATGTTTACTTCTTTCACTGAAGCCGAACCGTAAGCATGAAGAGCAGACGATTTTTGTAACAAATAAATTCTATTTTATAAGAATAATTAATAAAGTTTGTCAAAAATGGCTAGTCGAATATTTAAACTATTTTCTATAGACTCTGTGAGTTTGACACAAGTTCGACATAGATATTCGAGAGGAAAGCCTCCGACTATTGCTCGAAATTTGAAACAGAGAATTGAAGGTTAGTATTACAGTTGGGATATATACTTTACATAATTAAAAATATTTTGTTTGGTAAATACTATTTTGCATTTAGAATTGGAGTACAAAGATCCAAGTATTTACTACAAAGTAAATATTGGATTTTCTTTACCTCAAACCAGTAGGTCAGAAATGACAAAGAAATGGATGAAAGAGGTACGAGCTCGTCGGACAAATCCTGCAATAGAAAAGCAAACTCGTACATCTCTATGTAAGTACAAAATACTAACTTTGATCATTGGGTGTAAAAAATATAGAACATGAACTTCAATTGTTATGCCAATGAATTGAAATGAACTCATTTAAAAATATTGAGATTGATTTTTATAGTAGTTAGTTTTAGTAGCTTTATAAATTATCAATATTCCGTTTAATTTTTCAGTGGCTATTGATTTAGAAAAAGCGAATGAAGATTGGTTCCTCACAGATGGTCCTCAGCAAATTAAATTAATAGCAGAACATTATGGGGTGTATGATGATTTATTTGAAGATGCTTACTTTTTGCCCGTCCTCCCATTAACTATTGATTATGATTTTGGAGATGAAGAGCTTTTGGCAAGAGTTTACAGAGGGAACTTAATTAAATCATTTGAAGCAAAAAATGCTCCTGATATATCTTATAAAGCAGAGCCTGATTCTTTATGGACGTTGCTTCTCACAACACCTGATGGCAATTTTTCTGGTCCAGAATACGAATATTGTCATTGGTTTATGTAAGTTTTGCAATTCTTTAAATCGTTACCTGAGTGGAAAACAATTCTGTTTCACATAAGAATAGAAACTTCTTTGGCTCAGTTAACGAAATAATGATAAATTTAAAACTGGATTGCTATCATGCGGTAAAAATGTTCTTTTATTTCTTTATTTGAAGTAAGTTAGAATTGCGTTTTTTCAATTGTACATAATATGTTCTATCGAAACTTTTGACTCATGTAGCATTTATTATTTAGATTCACTGATTTTACAAATTATTGTTTATTTGAATTCATGTTATTTCATTTATTAAAGCTAAATTATATGTGATGTAAAACATCCGTTATTTTATTGGTTTTGTTTTATTATTTTCGTATAAAAAATTTTTATTCAATGATTAGAATATATATTTTTTTAGTGGTAATATACCAGGAAATAAAGTAGCTGATGGAGAACAAATAATAGATTATTTAAGGCCTATCCCACCAAAAGGTATAGGATATTGTAGATACATCTTTGTATTATATAAGCAAGATCAGAGGATTGATTTTTCTGAATATAAAAAAGATCAGCCATGGTTAGTATAAATTGAATTTTAATGAAAATTTAATGTTGTATAATCTATATATATATATCTTATATTACGATAAAATAATTACAGTTTGGAACTTGTTGAACGAAACTGGAAAACATACGATTTTATGTGTAAACATCAAGATTATTTAACACCAGCTGGTCTTGCATTTTTCCAGGCTGATTATGATAGTACTCTCAAAGATTTTTATTATAATACATTGAGTAAGTCAATTGTTTTTTAAAATCTTTACAACTTAAAATTAATATGTTTTAAAAACTTGGTTATATTTTTTAAATTAAATGTAAATTTTCACATTTTTTCAGAAATGGAAGAGCCAACCTTTGAATACGATTTTCCAAAGCCTTACATAAAGCCTCAAACCTGGTTTCCTTTGAAGCAACCGTTTAATTTGTACATGGATAAGTACAGAGACCCAAAGCAAATTAATAAAGAATTTTTATTGAAGAAATTGAAAAAAGAACATCCCTTCAAGTTCCCGGATCCTCCATTGAAGTATCCAAATGCACATTCAATCGATCACAATATACCTTCGTGGTTGAAGACCGAAATCAAGAAAGAAAGACTTGGTATAGGTCGTATAAATGACTACAAATAAGCGTACATTTTGTAAATTTTTTAATAATTATTGTATAATAAATTATAAAATTGTTAGTAATTTTGGGATGTTTATAGTCATTCTTGTAAGAAAAAATTGGTGACCTTATTTAATCTTCTCTAGTATGAATTTCGACGATATACTTGCTTTTCTTTTTAATATCTTGTCGAGTCAACACGCTTGGGTCAACAACTTCATGCTCAAAGTACATTCCTGTAACAAATATTAAGGAATGATTCAGAAACAAATTAAAATACATCATACAGATCCAAAGCGTAAAAAGTAATTTTATGTCTACATAAAATAAAAAAAACTCACCAGTTTGTTCTGGTTCATCTTCTCCAAACTTCAATTTCGATTGATAGTGAGCAATGTAATTATCATACATGTTTCTAGCTCTTTCTTGTTTTTTCATATCGAATTCATAGTTGGCCAATGCAAATAAGCAAGTTGCTTTTCGGGTAACTTGGGCCAATACTGCTAAGCCTACATTATTACAAATATAAAATTAATATGTATTTATTTCTATATACATTCAAAATGATCATGGTAATAAGTTATAACGTTGTATATAGGATACTTTTGATGTAAATGGGATATAAGTAACAAAAATTTTCGGATAGCATTACTTATTTACAATATTTTCAAGAAAGAGGAAATCGAAAAAATTATTTAATAAACTACTTATAACTAATAAATATTTTGACTTAGTTGCATTTCACTTGTATTGCACATAAAATAGAAGATGTAAAATACGTATTTAAAAATCGCGTAAATAAATGCGATGTACTTAACTATTTATTGTTGAATCGTAAGGCTCAGATAGATGATTAAGGTAGACCGGGGTAATGGGGGTCAGTGGGTAATTGTGGTCACCCGAATTTTAAAGAAAATACAAATTTGTATGCCTCAAAACCAGTTTTATACCAAATCAAAAGTAAAATACTACTTATATTAATTTATAGAAACATCTTATTTCAATTTATTGAAAAGTTATACAAGATCTTAGTTTTCAGTGGTCTTTCATCTAAGAAAACATTTATTAAATGAGTTTTATAAAGATTTTCTAGCATCAAACAATGTTAGTTTTGTTATTACAATATTTTAGAAACTCTAAACATACAAAATTTAAAAAGAAATAATGCTCAAAATGTTACGAATTTAGTTAAGTTTGATTGACAAAATTACATTCAATTGGGGTAATTCGGATCAACGTGTTATTAAATGGCAGTCTGAGAAAAGAGGTTAGAGTCACTTGAAATTTCTATCCGATTTAAATCTTACTTTAAAAACTTATAG